>JAUMGZ010176295.1:0-14420 GCA_032359645.1 Pododesmus macrochisma | reverse complement strand
GCCGACCTCTACAGGCCGGCCGATGCCTAGAAATCGCACACGCCGCCCGGCCTCCACTTTAATTGTGATTAAAGCATTAGCAGGAAGCGAGAAGATCTTGTAGTCAGACATAATGTTATAATACTTTAGATTTTGTTTGATTGAATGTTTTATTGGGGTTTAACGTTCCTTTCAACACAGCTTTAAGTCATATCGAAACGGTATAAGCGTGTGACAATGCGCACTGATGGCGGCTTTATAGTGCTGTCTCACTGAAATATCACGCCGCAGGCACATTGAAATGATACTTTACTCGGTCACTCTTTCCTGACACCGAGCCAACCAGTACTTCTCCAACACAGAAATGTCGAGTGCTTAGCGGGGGGCGAGTATAATACCTAAATGTAACGCCTTAGGTTTGACGCCAAAAATATTTCTTTATAGAGTTCATTGCACCAATCAAAGCGTCGATGATTCTTCAGGATAGATCCAATGGTCAGCAACAACAACATGTTATTGGATCAAAGTAACTCGTTTTATAAACAGATCAACTGTGTTTTAAAGGCGTGGACATTAGTTAGAAATAGCTACATATCCTAACGATCCGCAATGACCATCTGGCCGAAGAATCAACCCATTGACCTATAATTATCATGTAAAATAACCTTCAAAGACCTAATATAGTTATCCGTAATCTGACAAATTGACCACAAAGGCAGGGACGTTTGACGAATTGACCACTGGTCAAGCCCTGTGAAATTAATATTATAACAAATTGATAAATGATGGTCCTAATGACAGAGGACGTGTTGCCTTACTCCATATAGAGATGGATTAGTCCAGTCTGTTGGTCAGACATATATAGACATACGACATGGACATAAGGGTCAAACTTAATGTTGTCATTGGAAAGTCAGTGGAATATCATATTTTGCTAATGTAAACTGTGAGTAAATCTATTTAGAAATAAATTTAAGATCATCGAGGAAAAAACGTGTGACAAAACTATGTCACTGGTACTGGTACAGAAAAGGCAACATTTTTTGTTTGTCTGTTATTTTTTATTTGTTTGTTCTATTTGATAAACATCTAAACGCATCGCCTTAGGACGGCAATCTACTACGATGTTGGAAAGTGGTGTTAATCAGTTTTAAGTGCGACAACCTTGGCATGAAAGTCGTGACAACTACTCATCATGTGTTTCAGTGCAGTTTGTTAAACTGGGGTTTAACGTTCTCTCAACACATGTTTATGTCTTAAGGAAAGGATGCCTGTGTGTGAGAGTGTGCACTGATGGCGACTTTGTAGTGTCTCACTGAAATAGCCATCTTCGCTAGCCAACGTATTCGAATCACTTCCTTTCAGTTCGCTTATCCTATCGTAGTGAACGTAGTGTAGCGAAACTTGGCTTGCGAAGGTGTGAAATAGCATGCCGCAGACAAACTTGATTATTAACTTGGTCACATTATCCTGATGCCGAGTCAACCAGTCCTCATCCTACACAGACATGCTGAGCACCCGACACCTACCGCCCATGAAGCGAACGCTTTTACCACTGAACTACCGCATTTGTTATGTTGCATGTTATCAAATGCAAGAAAACAGTAAAATAACTAATCAATTCCAACCAAGATGTGCAAGATTACTTATTTGTTGTTAGTGACTTTATTTACGTTTGAATATAGCTGTATTAAAGCATATATATTTACTGATCTCAAGTGGTCGCTTCAGAGGGTGGTTCGTTCTGTGAGGTTTTATTGCGTGTTCTGTTTGATGGTCTTGCATTATGACCTACCGTGAGCCAACGCGACGCTAAACTCCCTTTAGACGATATGTTTGACAAACTCATAAACTTAGAGATTGTATTAGTCAATTAAGTGCAGCATAATTTTGTGTTGATGACTTATTGTTGTGACTCTTTTGGTGTGAGTCCGTTTGGTTAGTGACCGAATGATTCTCAGATTTGAAATGTGTAGATTAATAAAATATAAGTTTCTGTTGTTCTGGTGATACTATTAAATTAAATAGATTTCATCGCGATATTATTGAAAGACTGTACAATACAAAACAAGAATGTTATGCTCACAAACTGAAAATGACACTGTAGAGAAACACATGGCACATAATATCATGTAAGAAATTGCAGATTGTGGAAGTTACGTTACACTATAATAAAACAAGCAAACCCATTTCCGTATACGAAATTTAGATTTTTAATGATAAAGTTATTGAAATACTATAAAAGGAAACTAATTTTTAATCAACAAAAACAAGCCAACAGACAAGGGTAGAGTATTTTTTCAAACATTCCTGATATTAGTATTCAGGTTGGTTTTTCATCTGCCTAATAAATATTACTGTGACGAACAGTTATGTAAGTATTGTTAAGAAAAAAGTATATTCATTTATGCATCATATAGATATAAACACGGGCAAAAAAGGGCAGCGAATAAATGTGATATTTATGAGAAACAAAACAAAACAATTGGACTTCGTCCAAGACTGGAGGGAACTTGTGTTTCTGGTAGGGTCACCTAAGTCGGACAGGTTGATGGGTAGAGGCCAAACAAAGATCGGCACGTCCTTCGGAGGGGACGCTAAGCTTGTGGTCCCGTGTACATGGATTTTTAACCCCCTGGCACGATAGAGATCACAATGTAAAGTTCGATAGAAGAGTGGGCGGAAACGCCGGTGCATGGGCTCATCCTTCTTTCTGAACTGTCTCTGTTGCTTTCATTTCCCGTTCCTGTCGCCGCTTCTATTTTTAAATGTATGTTTGTACTTCAGACTTCTAGTCTCATGCGAAGTGGCAAGGTTGAGGCCTCATTAACCAGTTTAACCACACCGCCTGGTTTCGTGCTGGGTGACCGCATGGATTACTAGTCTTGATGTTTGTTGTGATGTCGATTTAATTAATTACATTCCGGTGCTTCATTGTTTGACGCAGTTATTGTTTGTTTGTCAATGTCTCTCGTTCTGTTGATCCTATGCTTACTGTTACTACCAGTCATTTCCTTTGGTTTTTCCCATTTGGTCTTTTGTCACGATATCGGTGCAATACTTGATGGAAGTGACTTTGAGCCACAATTAAGCTAACAAACAAACCTATAAACTTGTATGTTTGTAAAGTTATAAATGCAAGTTGAAAAAATAAAAAAAAAACTGTCAAACGTCACAAACGGACGCTCAAGAGAAATTTATTCAGAATAAACAAGATCGGGACATATATATTTCTCTTTAAAAACATGTGATATGAAAATGTATTAAAGAATTAGAAATAGATTAAAACATCGGATACATCACACGAACAGCAAAAGCTTGAAGACCACAGGTTCAAATTTATATCGATAACTTATGAAATCTGAAAAAGAGATACGCGCAAAAAATAAAGTATGCAGAAAAAAGTTACAAGAATTATTATTACGTCGAAAAATGCAGAACTTGAGCTAGATGGATATTTTTAGAAGAATTATAAAGAACAGTTAAACGGTTCAATATGTGTAAGATTTTTGTCGCATATACGATCACTCGTGTCGCTGTTATAGTGGATATTTCATTTATCTGTCAAATAATAATAGAGCATAACAATGAATACTTACTTTCATAAAAACATATTTGGTTGAATTGCTTTACAAGGTCTCGATAATGTCTTATGTTAAATAACTGGATAATAAATTGGTGTAATTTTGTAATTTTAA
The DNA here is from genome assembly GCA_032359645.1 of Pododesmus macrochisma. Classification (NCBI taxonomy): domain Eukaryota; kingdom Metazoa; phylum Mollusca; class Bivalvia; order Pectinida; family Anomiidae; genus Pododesmus; species Pododesmus macrochisma. The sequence continues at coordinate 10,743 of JAUMGZ010176295.1, read as the reverse complement.
TTGGTTTCACGAGCATTAAATGGTTTTATTAAAAAAAAAATTAAAAATGCTCATGAAATATATTTCTTAGACGGCTGTATATTTAAGTAATTCAAGCATGGTGATAGATGATATGATATTTATCGTTAGAAGTAAGTTAAAAAAAATCAGAAATCTTTTGAGAATGCATTGAAGAATATTAATTAGAGCTTAGTAACGTTCAAAATTGAACCTTGTTTATTCTCATTCAGACGCAGAGAGATAAAACTTGAAATTTCTGTGTTAAAAGTTAAAAATCCAAGAATAAATTTTGTTTTGCTATGACCGGAATAAAAACTTTTTTAAAATAATAATATTCAAAATCATACATTCAATTTTTTTCTTCTAAAATTGTTAAAAACTTGGTAAACTTTTTAATTGTTTCTAGTTTAGTATGTTACAGTAAAACAATAAAAATAATTTTAAAGAATATCATAGTTATTAATCTTGTGCTATATTAGTTTTATTTATTTAAAAAGAATTAAAGTACAGAGATATAGACAAAGCTTTATCTATATGAATTGGTTTAATATTGCATATCTTTCATGAAATAAAGACTACGAATTTACATGTTTCCTCCCAGAAAAATCAATATTGAATAAGTTATTTTAGTCCATTTTTAAAACTTATTTTTGAAAACATAAGTTAAGTTATATTCAAATTATATATATAAACCCTGTAGTTTTACTCTTCTTTAATTTATATTCCTATTAAAAATATTTAGACCTTTTTAACTTGAATGTTAAAAAAGAAACACTATTCGTTTAAGAAATGCAATATTGTAAAAACTGTATTCATAAAAATTCTAACCAATTATATGAATGAACTCAACAAACCGTAAATTTGCACAAAGTTTATCAATGCACACATCAAAAACTCGTTTAATTGGAAGCCCTGGTACTGATGACGTCACAATGACCCTATGTCGGGTGGTCGGCCCTCTCCGGAGTCTCGGGTTTCCAGTGTGTCACGTGCAATGGAGTCGTTAAGCTTATTTATTTCTGCCTGACAGACGGGTACAATTGTTGTTGAGAATGTGATCTAACGCAAATGACCCCAGATTTACCCAAAGGTGTCGGAGCGAAATAAACGGCTACCTTATCGGCGTCCTAATAATATGTGTTTGAAGGGAACACAGAATTTATTTGGCTTATCACGCTACGGGATCAACTTGAGGCGTGACCCAGTTACTAACGCTCTTACAATGGCCAACTTTGTCATGAATAATTAAAAAAGACTTGTTTTGGCAGCGTTACACTTAGATTTATAAAATTAAGTTGATCCTGGTTTGCGATATAATTGAACATACGTGTATTGATTTTACGTGAAATATATTTGGAACCATTTCAATAACATCAGATACTAAAAATGCCAGATTAGCGGAAAAAGAAAATGGTTGAAAACGACTATACCTTCGAAATCGGGGATTAATTAACTCATATTTGCATTAAGGCTCTCTCTCTCTCTCTCTCTCTCTCTCTCTCTCTCTCTCTCTCTCTCTCAATTAGAATGGCAACAAAATATTGATAAAATTACCAGAAGGAGTACAATTGAAAAGTAATCGAAATCACTGAAATTGAAACAAAGGAAACAAAACTCAATGTCGAGTCTAAAAAAGAAGACGAGAACATTTCTATCATTTATTAGCATGATACAGCTAAGCCTTAACTGTTCATGTAATCATATTACAGTAGACTCTGTTTACAGTATAACAACAAATGCATTACATTGCAAGAAATTGTCGTCAACAGACGTTTGAATAGCACAAATAATATTGTTAACTAAATTCATTTTAGTTTGACAGATGTGCTTATTTGGATATTGTCAAAATCTCACATAAATTGGATTTTTTTTTAAATTATTTTATTGTGTCAAACGTCTCCTTCAGCACATGTACATGTATACGTCGTATTGAGACGATGTATGTTGCGTCTGCACAATGGTGATGGCTTATAGTGCTGTCTTACTGAAATATCACGCCGCAGACACAAACATATGGTAAGTCACTCGTCACATTATCCTCGCAAAGAGCCAACCAGTCCTTCTCGTATCCCAAATGCTTCAGCGGTTAACGAAGAGCAAGTGGTTTACCTAATTTTAACGTCATATTTAAGGCGTGTCGGAATCCAATCAATTACCCGAATGAGACAAAATAAGGAGGCTTTTTTGACTTTGAATAGTAGCAAGGTACAAATTTAATTACTACAACTACATGTGTTATCACAACTCTGAAGTTACACGACTAGCATCGTAATGACTCCAGACAGGTTGGCGGTGTGACTTATGGAGAATACGTGTGTCTCAACAAATTTATTCTGAAATGAATAGGATTTGTTTAATTCAACTTCAAATGAAATTAAGCATGAAAGGTATTTATCACCTCTATAATCTGGTGGTTTCGTTTTATCAAGGCTCATTAAAGCAAGTCTTTAAAAGGGTCACATGAGTTTGATTGACAGGAAGAATGTCGCCGATACTAGACGATGTCGATTTCAGTCCACGTGGATAATACGAGAAGTTAGTGACAGACCCGAGGAATACCTCTAATGCATTCTGTCAGAGTCGAACAATTTTGACTTGTTAGCTGTTTCGCCGAAATAAATATATCTATTAGTGAACTTGGAATATGCAATTTATTTTTTTTAAGGATTTTCGGGTGTGTACCTGTCGTACTAGTTTCTTGGCTGGGGTACATGTTTTGAAATTAATGATGATTTTAATTTGTTCATGTTGTTGAAAAATAATTGTTGAAAACGCCTTAATAAAAAAGGGAAAATATGTTTTATGTGAAAACCAGTTGGTAGTGTAGATCGCAATTGTCAGAAAGGTGTAAAGAGCAGAACTGGAAAAAAAAGAATTACACACAAGAACTAAGACTTTTCCGAAAATCATTTCATGATCTGAATTAAAACTAAAGGGCAGTTTAATAAAACACTGTATTGATATGATGCATGTTCTTTAATTCATTATATATTTAGGACTTAACGCTTGTCACAATAATGATCCGTATGTCAGTTTGAGACTAGACCGTAACGGCGTTGCATGGACTCATTGCCCATTCCCATTCTCTGGTGCTTCAATGTAGCGCAGCAATTCGTAGACGTACACAAGTCCAGGTTATACGCGCTCAATGAAACACGCACATATAAATATCTTTTTTTATCGGAGGCACGTTTCAGATTGCATTTTTGTATTCAAACTGCTGTTTCCATTCCTTCTTTTAATTAAACCAGTCCATACTTTTATCAATTACACCATGCCCTACAATCAGATAAAACTCGGTTTTCAAATCCAAATAAACTTAACAAATGAGGTTAACTCAATAACAAGGCCTCATTTAGAACTCCTCAAGCGATGCTTCCCATCAGAGTGGGTCGTCCGAAGTGTTCCGAGTGACCAAGGCCTCGGAATGGCTCGTGAATAAATTCATTTTCTGGTGACCAGTAATACAGTTGCATTTGTAAAACTGGGCTATAAAATAATAAATTGCAGAGAAGACAAACAAAGATAGCTTGATACAGGAGACTGAGTGTTTCTCCAGTTACATTTGAAAGTTATGTTCGTTTTGTTAGCCTGGTTTTCTCCTTTTGTTAATTTCTTCCCGCCAGAGCTGTGCACGGCTAACAAATCAAAGGAAGAAAGCTATATTATTCATTTGGTTTCGTCTGTGCTCGACACCTTTTCATGTTGAGGGATGAGTACATGTACCGCTATGACTAGGTTAGCTACTTTAACTCAAATGTGTGTTTCTTTTAAGGTTCTTCCAAATCAGAAACACTGAATTCCAGATATCAGACAAATATGCGCACGTCTTGAGCGGACGCCTAGGACGTTGCACCTGAAAAAAGAAATTTATAACTCCCAATCATTTACAAAATTCCCATGTGATCTTTCGAACAAGAGGTTATGTCGTTTAAGGGGATCATCAACCTACAAGTTGTGTCCCTATGTCTTTAGTGTATGGGTATCTATGTGTATTTTTAATAACGCAAAATAAGCAGTTCAAACTGTTAATATAAATTTATCTTTTTGAAAAAGGAATCAAAAACCATATAATTGTCTAAGAAGTTATTCGCAAGGCATATGGATGTTCTACGCTCAGATTGTGCCAGCGTTTGAATCATAATTTAGTTTACCAATTGCTTAACGGACAATGTTAAATTGGAACCATAGTCCACGTCATATAAGATCTCAAATAAATTACAGCTCACTAATTGAATACTCTTTCCGTAAGTAATTGCTGTGAATTGCGTTTCGTATTTTCGTTTGATCGATTTAGAGACTCGACCTTTTATTCAAGATAGTACATGCAATATATCCAAACACAAAACATTAAATTACCATGTTAAGGAAACGTTCTCCAATGCATCTTAACACAAGGAAAAACCTTAATGAAGAAAACGTTAGAATTCTAAGTAACTTAAATTACTTTTACCTAGTTTTACGTACCGTGGATGGTTAAACAACAAAGAGTTGTTCCAACAATTAAAACAGCATATTAAACAGTATCAATAAATACATGTATTTGATATGCAAATCGTTAATACAGAAATTTTTGGAGTAATGCAATTTCGTTTCACGTCAAAGTTTTTAAATATTCTTAGAAATCAAGACTGGAATAATTCACAATAAATGAAAGAAAAAAAACTTACATAACTGTAAAATGTCTGCAAAATTCATTTCGTTATGTGCACGTGTAACTTAAACTGCTCGTGCTGTGGTGTGAAGACACAATACATCATACATTGGTTATATTATATAGAACTCTGACGAGCATTACGTTTCTGGTATGGAGTTGAACCATACTTTTAAAGTGCACGAATGCAAAAATTGAGACGCAACTGTCATATGTTTAAAGTTGAAGTAATTGAAAAATGATATTCGGAAAACTTCAATTAGAAAAAGTAACTGCATTATGTTAAAAAGTGCAAGATCAGAAATCAAAAAAGACATATCAAAAAGGACAAATATTATTTCGAAAACCTACAATTTGAACAACTATCTTTAATTTGTTAAAAGTGCAAGGTCGACAGTCCAAAAGACACGACAAAAAATATTTAAGAAATCTACAATCGGAAGGATAAGACTAAACCGTACACAAGAGCAAAGTTTCAGGTAAAATACGGCTAAAAATTTCTCCGCAAAGCTATACATTTTGGAAAGTAATAATAGTGAAAAATCCCCTTAAGTTGGAAAAAAACGAGAGATCGTTGACAAATCGATCAAAAAAACAAAAGCGTCTAATTGCCATTTAGCTTTATTTCATTCACTAATTACGGAACTTTGCAAGTCTTTTTTAGATTAAATTAAAACGAAATTTCCCAAAAAGCTGGATAGAAAACGAGAAACACTGGGAGGAAATCCTGGCGAAAGCTACAACAACTCTAACATTATAGATATATATTTTGGTCCAATAATAATGGAACTTTACAAGTCTGTTTTAGATGAAAACACAAAATATCCCCCAAAAAAATTTGGAAAGGCAACGAGAATTAACGAAAAATCTGGAAAAAACGATATTAGTTTCAACAGTATAGATCTTCATTTCTTTCATATAACTACATAACTTTTCAAGTCTGTTTTTGATCAAACAAAACAAAACAATGAACCCCCTCCTCCACAAAAGTCGAGAATCACTGAAAACACCTGGCGAAAACCACAATTTCTTCAACAGTATAGATATCCATTTCGTTCCAATAATAATCGAACTTTACAAGTCTATATATAAGCCTGACATCGTCATTACGTGTACTACATTGCCAGTGAACCGTACTCACAACGACAGCTTCTTTCCTAACAGCCTCATCTCATAACAATAATTAGAATATAACGAGACGTCTTACCCAGGAATACATTTGTATTGCTGCTGATGCTGGCTATAACGTTACATTATGAATGTTGCTTGTCTGGAGAAATCATTTTTATCTTTTAAAATAGTTTTCAATATGCTGCTGACAAAAACGTGAATGTATTCTTGAAGCATGAGATGCGATATACAAAATGGTCTTAACAGCCACGTGTACTTGTAATCCCATCGTTTCTATACCATGGTACTGTTCACCTTATTGTAGTCGTTCGTTGTTCATTGAGGGTTCCGACTTGTAATCATAAGAGCCATTCACCTCCTAGTTCGATCCCCGTCCGGTGTGTGCTAGCGTGAGAAAGTTGCCAGTGACTTGCCGTAGGACGGTGGTTTACTCCGGGTACTCCGGTTTCTTCCACCAGTGAAACTGGCACGTCCGTAAATGATCTAAGCTGTTGATCGGACAATAAGCCCTTAATACAAACAAACAAACAAACACAATTGAGGGTTTCATTTTATCTGTTAAAATATTTGCGGTCCTAAATTTCGAATTTTTTTCGTAGAAATGTCAAAATGTTCGCGGTTCTAAAATTCGAGGTACCTGTTCTGTTTACTACAGTTTTAAAAACGAGTCACGTTAATGTACATTGGCACTAATGTAATGAATTTGAATTAGAAAAAATAGAAATATTATATTTATGAAATAAATTAACTGAAATATGCAAAAATTACAAATGCAAATCATCGAGAAATATAACATTCAATATACTTTTGCCGTTCATGTATATACATCAGCTTCTGGCATACCAATCTTCGCAATATATTTTTTTGTTATTTGTGTTTCATTCATAATGCAGTTTGACAAAAATGGATCATGAAATCACTTTATGAGGTATTTTAAAACGACACCATCGGAAAAAGAAAAATTGTAAACCTAAGGCTTTCAATATACAAACAAAAGTCTTAGACTTTATGAATCGCCATTAGGTTTTTACGTTTTAGCGTAAAAATCGAAGGAGCGGAGGAGCGATACTTGAAATTCGGCACTGACCCAATTTCATTGGCATTGATGAACAAGCCCATATTTGTCTACAATTTATAAGCTGTTACTAACAACGTACGAACTTTGAAAGTCCGTGTACCCTTAATCCAACAGCTTTTATTTGACTTAATCCTGAAACATTGATGGCATGTGTAGCCTTATTCAGTGTGCTCCTTCCTGTGTTTGATAAACATCTCCAAAGTGTCGCGGTTCGCTCTTGTAAAGGAGCTCAAAATCACAGGTTTCCTCAATTATGATCAGGGTGTATTTAGTTTATAAAGGGGCGCGCACAATAAGACCCTTTTGGGTCATTTAACGTGACAGGGCGACAATAGCGGGATTGAAACATCTCCTACATATTGTCGAGTTTCCTGTCTGAACACAGGTGTAAGTTAACATTGTGTTAATTTTAAAAAGGTGTCACTCCAGTTTTGAAAGACACACTCGATCACTGAAGTTGAGAATGGATCCGCAAGAGGTGTACCACGGATGGTTTTTTCAATTCTTTTTTTTTGTTTAACAAATCGAATTTTCTCGGTTTAAGTTGTTCATGTTAGGGTAAAATCCTCACAGGCTTTGAAAAAGATTTCCGCTTGGTTTCGTAAATTGGATTAATTTGGTTCGAGTAGATTTGTTTTGCGAAACATGGTGGTTGAGTTTTAGGGAGGGTCGGTTTGGTATTAACAACAAGGTTCGTGTTGTCACATCTTAATGCGATTTGATCATTATGCTGTTACAAGCATGCGTTGACGAGGTCATTACGTACAGTTCTTGTTGAATCAACCCCGATCACCCCATCCATCCGTGTCTCGAAAATGTTTGTTCTAAATTCATTCTGCCAATGAATTTTCATTTTCACTTTAGCGATTGTTGGTGGCTAAATTTTGGAATAAGACCTGGACTGTTTAGAACGTGTCCTTCACTGATTTTAAGCTGGTTTTGTTTTAATTCTTATAGTTTCATAGTTTGTTTGAATTCGCCGCAAATTTGTCATTTCATTAAAAAAAATAATCATTTCACATTGCAAAGTTTGGGAAATAAATTCAAAAAATATAAACAAAATTAGTTTTGTAATTAAACACTTATCGACGGCTACATGTATACCTGAACTGTATTTAATTAATCTAGGAAAATACTATCACCATCACTAGAAATGACAAGATACGCGTAGCAATCAATTGCTTGATTCTCTCAAGCATCGCCGCGTCCTTTTCTAGTCAATTTAACCATCATTGATCTCTGAAATTGAGTCACCATCGAGTCGTGATGCTGTCCACGCCATAATATTTATCTTTAATACTTAGTCTTGTCTGAAGACAAAATGACCAGGGTATACCTGTTTGATGGCCAAATTACATGTTTGATCAAGCTATTGGCAAACATGTCCGCCTTGTACTAGAAAGAAACGTTATTTGACGTGACACCTCGTGATTCGAATCTAAGTGACCTAAACTCTTTACAGTTTGGAGTGAAATCTATGGTCAATCAAGTGCGTTTTGAGTGACACTGATCGGAAAATTAGAAGCTGTAATCTGGTGAACATGAACGCTTATTACAAGCTCTTCTGCGATAATGTCATATGTAAATATTGTTTCTTGTAATCGATAAGTAATCAATTACCATCTACCGCAACTAGTAGCAGAGGCAATCGCTGCCACTGCGACTTGCTCGTGCTTTCAATGGAAATATTGAAAAACGATGTGAAAATAATTGAAGAAACGGGATATCCGGAGCGATATCGGGTTCACGTGATTCAGGAAATAGCTCGGACAGTATCTGATTAAATGCATTATACTGACAATTGGTTTAACGACAAAATACTGACTAATCTCGGTGCTAAAGAAAAGTATTCCTTTTTTTAAAAGAAAAATGAAATGGTATTCTTGACAATGTGAGATTAAAGCTATATTTGTTATATATGCTATATATGTGTAAATTGTTGTAACAACTCATTTTGAAAATATTAAAATAAACAAAAATATATACTCTAAAAGGTTGTATAGTTTAGTAGTTATTTAATCGGAGACAGAGTATTATTATTAATTTTCCAATCGAGTTGAATATGTTGCACGAGGTTGTGCCGAGAAAAGTTGTAGTTTTTAACTTCCCAGAATAACTAGGTTTTGTCTTTTCTAGTTGTTGTTCCGTAAAAAAGTTTTTCCAAATCCTTTTTTCTCAGAGAAGAAAAATCAATTTTTTAAAATAACGAATGCCACTTGTAACTATTAACAGAACGGAGGAAAAATAACATACTCGTACTTACATGTATATTATAGATAGTGATAGAACAGTGCTGACCAATCGGCAAAATTCGGGTGACGTCAGACGAAGTTTACGGAAACGGTCTAAGCTGAGACGTGAGAGGTGTTGACTCCAAGCATTGTTATGGAAGGTGTTCTTAAACCGGTACATGGTACACCAACCTTCCCATTTTACATTTGGAAAAAAGACCCGGTGCTCATATTATGGAAACAAGTTTCTTATGTGTGTCTTTTTATTTACCTTGAGCACAATCTGATACATCAAAGTGAATTTACAGAATGGAGCGTAGATCAAGATATGGTTTTAATCCGAATACCTTGAGCATTTGTGTTCATTGGCATCACAAACATAGATAACAACATAAACATAAAGTTACATGATATTACTATATGCTATTGATATAGATTGAGAATGCTAAAGTCCCTTGGTTTGCCATTGTTCGATAGTTGAAGATGAACCTCTGGCAAGGGTCCCTCATACAGATCATCTCTACACCTTCTTTATTTTTCATTGGGATAAGTTGGTTTTTGGTTATTTTCTTCTTCTTCTTCTTCTTCTTCTTCTTCTTCTTCTAATTCTTCTTCTTCTTCTTCACAAATTATATTCTGTTTAATTCCAGTTTTTAGAAATTTCAGGTAGCATGGTCGTGACGATTCCGAAATTGTTATGTAGACTGGCAATTCATTTAAAAGTTTTCGTTGTTCGTTTTATCTATATCAAACTGAAATATGAAAACAGATATTTTAAGAAGGAATTATAATTTAACAAAGTCTGATAAAAGAGCACAAGTAGAACCAAAACGTGACAAAGTTGCCTTTATTCAAAAAAAAATAAGCTTAATTTATCAAAAATTAAAGAAGAATAGTGATGCTCAGAAAACATCAGATTGTTAGGATATGTTGATGCTTCGTATATCTGTTGATATCTTGTATGCAGTAGCACACTTATTTCAATTTACAAGTTTCAAATAAAGTTCAGAAATTGTATTTGAAAGGTGAAGAAAGTTACCTTATTTCAACTTTTCCATTTACACGTTGGGAAAAAATTAGATCCGAAATTATATTTGTAAGGCGAATAAATATAACGTATCAGGTTTTCAAATAACTCGGGTTGAAATTTAAAAAAGTTTCTTATGGAAGGGAGAGAACTCAAAAAACTTAAAATTTTAAAGAGACAGTTTGGTTTTTAATAAATTATTCTCGTTCTTTAAAACCAGTAGTGTACAATCAGGCAGCAGAGGTTTTGTCTATAATTTAATGCAAATCTAAAAACGTAGATAGAAGTATATTGTAATCACGCGTGTTACTTTAGAAAAGAGAATCTATTTTATTAAATTTCTTAATTACACACAAGTGGAAAAACTGGCGCTTTTTGTTCGAAAACGGAGAAGGCAAACTTATATCACTCAATACATATGAATTGTTTAGTCGTTAAAACAAACAAACATACAGCAAAACAAAATGATTGTTCAATATCTTTAAAGATGTGGGCTTTGGTGAATAACCGAAACAATTATCAAAATGTAAATAGTAAAAAAAAGAAGGAGGAGGAGGAGGAGGAGGAGAAGAAGAAGAAGAAGAAGAAGAAGAAAAAGAAGAAGAAGAAGAAGAAGAAGAAA
>JAUMGZ010176284.1:0-14421 GCA_032359645.1 Pododesmus macrochisma | reverse complement strand
ACCTTTTGTGTACTTATATGTATAAGAAAGTTGTTTGAAATAATGCAATGAGTATTTTGGCAAAGTTGCAAATAAATAGGGTCAAAGGTCAAGGTCACAAACAATCTAGAAGAGTAAAATACCAATTTTCTTAAAAACTGTAGACTGTGATCTTGCTATTTGACAATGTCATCTTCAAAAAATATGAAACAGTGCATATAATGTTCCAATACGATAAAGGGCTTCATGACCAATCAAAATGCGCTAAATTTATAGGCTTGTTCAACCAGATGGACGTAAAGGCCCATGGACCTCTTGTTTTAAAATGGTAGACTTTTTGTATACACATATGTATAAAAAAAAGTTGTAAAATATATTGTGAGGAATATTGTCAGTTTCAAAGTATCAGTGGTCAAAGGTCACGGTCACGGACACTTCAGAAGACTGAAAATGTCAATTTTCTTAAAATTGGTAGACTTTTTGTATACACATATGTATTAAAGGGTTGTAGGAAATAATGCGAGAAATAGTTTGACAAAGTTTCAAGATAATGGGGTCCAAGGTCAAGGTCACTGACACTTATGAAGACTGAAAGCGTAAATTTCTCCAAAACGGTTGACTTTTTGTATACTTATGTGTATTAGAGAATTGAATGTAATGTGATGAATATTTTGACAAAGATTCAAGGTAATAGGGGTCAAAGGTCAAGGTCACAGACACTTCAGAAGCCTTGAAATGCCAATGTTCTCAAAACAGTAGACTTTTGGTATACATATATGAATTAGAAAGTTATAGAAAATAATGCAAAGAATATTTTGACAAAGTTTCAAGGTCATGCAGTCCAAGGTTTAGGTCATTGCTACTTCAGAAGACTGAAAAGGTAAACTTACTCAAAAAGGAAGACATTTCGTATTCACGTGTATTAAAGAGATGTAGGAAATAATGTTAAGAATATTTTGACAAAATTTCAAGTCAAAGGTCAAGGTCAATGACTCTTCAGAAGCCTTAAAATGCCAAAAATGTTTTTAAAAAACTAGACATTTTGTATACACATATGTACTAGAGAGTTTAAGGAACTTTTTGAAGAAAATTATGACAAAGTTTCAAGGTCATGTGATTAAAGGTCAAGGTCACTGACACTTTTGAAGACTGGAAATGCAAATTTTCTTGAAAATGTAGACTTTTTGTATACACATGTGCATATGGCAGTTGTAGAAAATAATGCGAAGAATATTTTGAGGGTCTGCTATAACTTATTTTAAGTTTCCCATTCAGTGTCCTACAATACTTATACCTTTGAACACTACTATCTAAATGTATTTAAGCTAATTAATACTCAGCTGCTTGGCCAAATTTGACCAAACAGTATGCTGTCCCAATATACCTATAGCTGTTCCCAGAACGTCAAGGTCGGATTCATTGATCAATCAACTTCCAGGAGTAAAATTTTAACATGGCCATTTATTTATCTACATTGACCAACTACAATTTCAGGTAACAGTTAAGGCCCATGAGCCTCTTGTTTACTTTTTTCCAAAACAGCTTAATCAATTTCATCCAAACTTCGAAGAAGGCATCCCTAGGAGAAGGGTTATCAGATTTGTTCAAATGAAAGGGCTTGGCCCCCAGGGTAACAACAACAGGGGCCAAAAGGTGCTTAATGCTTTGATTTGTAGTAACTTTAGGGCACGGAGTACCAACTTTGCTCAAGGGTGACCCTAGGGTCAAAAGTATTCAAATGCAATCCAGATGGACGTTAAGGCCCCATGGGCCTCTTGTTTATAATATGACTCTGGAGTCAAAAAAGGGACACATGTTTTAGTTTTAATGTTTTAACTTTTTACATTTCAAACATCTTCTACAAAACTATTTGTCCAATTTTAACAAAAAAATTTGTAGAAAGCTTACCTGAAGGAAATGAATTCAAAGGGGGTTTAAAAATATTTCAAACATTATGGTGCACAGCCTCAAGGGGTACCATAAATTGTTCAAATGGGGGAAATTTGACAAAATATCTTCTCATCTAGATGAATGATTACTGAATCAGAGGAACCCGACCTGACAACAAATTAAAACGCAAACAAGCATCAAAAGGGGTGAAGAAGATCTAAATCATAGGGACTGACAACCGAAGACAATCCCTAGAAACCTCTGAAGTGGGGAGGGATGACGTCTGAATCATAGGTATTGACGACCAGCTACAATGCCAACACACATCCAATCTGATTAATATACAGATCTCTTATTTAGCGTGTAATGTATATTATAGTTTCGCGTTCATACCATTAGAGATCGGCATGTTAATCAGATTGCAGGGACTGACGACCAAAAGACAACACCGACAAATATCAAAAGTGTGCAAGTGTGACGTTTGAATGAATCCCATATATATGCGACCAAGGACAATGCCACGACATCAAACCCTGGGGAAGGATGACGTCTGAATCATAGGGACGGACGACCAGGGACAACGCCAACGAAAATCAAAAGTGGGGGAAGATAGCCATTTGAAACAGAGGGGGGACTGACGACCAAAAGACAACGCCGACAAATATCAAAAGTCGGGAAGTGTAAATTCTGAATCGAATATATTGACGACCAAGGACAATGCCAACAAACATCAAACGTGGGGAAAGTGTTGAAGGATGACGTCAGAATTATAGGGACGGGCGATCAGAGACAACGCCAACGAAAATCAAAGGGGAAATGACATCTAAATCAGAGGAATGGAGACCAGGGAAAACGCCATCAAACAATAGAAAACAATAGGTCCATGGGGCTTTATCGGTCACGTATCAAAAGGGGGCAAGAAGGTCTATATCATAGGGACTGACAACCAAAGATAATCCCAAGAAACCTCTGAAGTGGGGAGGGATGACGTCTGAATCATAGGGACTGACGACCAAGTACAATGCCAACACACATCCAATCTGATTAATATACAGATCTCTTATTTAGCGTGTAATGTATATTTTAGTTTCGCGTTCACACCATTTGAGATCGGCATGTTAATCAGATTGCATCAAAGCATCAAAAGTCGGGAATATAATCGAATATATTGATGACCAAGGACAACACAAACAAATATCACACGTGGAGAAGGATGGCGTCTGAATCATAGGGACGGACGATCAGGGATAACACCAAATTTAAAGAAAATCAAAGGGGGAAGTGACATCTAAATCAAAGGAATTTATGACCAGGGAAAACACCATCAAACAATAGGAAACAAATCCAAAGGGCGATAATTCAAAGATCATCTACAATAAGTTTCGCGAAAATCTGAACAACAGATCTTGCCAAGAAGTCGAAATGTCTCGGCCAATCAGAAGCCAGGATCAGAAATACAAACAGAAACAATAATTAAATTTGAAAATAAAAAATCGTTCCATTTAAATATATAGAAATATAATATTGACCAATGTTGGCACTTAAAGGTTCATGTTTAGTGTTTATGAATGTCACTTCAGTTTCCAGAATTCATATTTCATCCATTTTTTATTTTTCCCAAAGATATCAAGTAACATAGTTTGATCTATGACAGTAGAAACATATTACTTGCTATAACAGACAAGTTTTTAGACGAGACCTGGGATTATGTAAATCGTAAAACTAAAAAGGGCAGAATATGAATTCTGATTCTAGTCATTTAAGAATGATTTCATGAAAGTTTGGTCTCAATCCAGTAATGACTTTTAATACCACAAGCCTCTACCATTTCCAAAACAAAATATTAAACTTTGGCTATATTTAGTACCAAAGTGTCCTGCCTCCCCCTCCTCCCATCTCTACTCGAGTAAACATGCTGACCCTTATCTGCACCTCATCCCCCTGCCGGGTTAGCACCTTCTTGGGTATATATTCTGATCCTCGTCATCTCAGCATCATTCTGTGAAATGCGGGTCAAAATCCACAAGTAAGTTTCAGAGGAGATGCCTTTTAAAGGTTTTGCACACTGTGACCCCTTTTGGTCCCGCTCCTCGTCCCCAGTGGGGTTAGCCCCTTATTGAGTATAGATTCTGATCCTCATCATCAAAGCATCATTTGTGAAAGGTTGGTCAAAATTAACCAGTGAATTTTAAAGGAGATGTCTTTTAAAGGTTTTGCAATCTTGGCTCTTTATCGCCCCGTCCCTCATCCCCTTCTGGGGTATACATTCTGATTTACATCATCTTAGCATCATTCTGTGAAAGGCGGGTCAAAATCCACAAGTAAGTTTCAGAGGAGATGTCTTTTAAAGGTTTTGGATACTGTGACCCCTTATGGTCCCGCCCTTCATCCCCCAGTGGGGTTAGCCCCTTCTTGAGTATAGATTCTGATCCTCGTCATCAAAGCATCATTCTGTTAAAAGGCAGACTAAAAATCCACAAGCAAGTTACAAAGGAGACGTATTTTGAAGGTTGTACACTCTGTGATCACTTATGGTCCTAGCCCTCAGTCCCTGGGAGGTCAGCCCCTTCTTGTGTATAAATTTCGATCCTCATCTTCTAAGCATAATATTGTAGAAGGTTGGTCAAAATCCACCAGTTAGTTTCAAAGATGTCTTTTGCTCTCTGTGCCCTCTTATGGCTAAGTCCTTCAGCTCACGGGGAATGTCAGCCCCTTCTTGAGTAAAGATTCTGATCCTCATCGTCAAAGCATCATTTTGTGAAAGATTGGTCAAAATCCACCAGTTAGTTTAACAGGAGATGTCTTTTGAAATGTTTGCATTCATGGCCCCTTATGGCCCGCCCCTCAGCCCCCTGGGGATCAGCCCCTTCTTGAGAATAAATTATGATTCTCATCATCTCAGCATCATTCTGTGAAAGGCTGGTCAAAATCCAAAAGTAAGTTTCAGAGGAGATGTCTGTTAAAGGTTTTGCACACTGTGACCCCTTATGGTCCCGCCCTTCATCCCCCAGTGGGGTTAGCCCCTTCTTGAGTATAGATTCTGATCCTTATCTTTAAAGCATCATTCTGTGAAAGGCGGTCAAAATCCACAAGTAAGTTTCAGAGGAGATGTCTTTTAAATGTTTTGCACACTGTGACCCCTTATGGTCCCGCCCTTCATCCCCCAGTGGGTTTAGCCCCTTCTTGAGTATAGATTCTGATCCTTATCTTTAAAGCATCATTCTGTGAAAGGCTGGTCAGAGTCAACCAGTAAGTTTCAAAGGAGATGATTTTTGAAGGTTTTGCAATCTTATTCCCTTATCACCCCGTCCCTCAGCCCACTGGTGGTCAGCCCCTTCTTGTGTATAAATTTAGATCCTCATCATCTAAGCATCATAATGCAAATGGTTTGTGAAAATCCAGTAAGTTTCAGAGAAGATGCCTTTTGAAGGTTTTGCACTCTGCGAACACCTTATGACCCAACCCTTGGGCAGGTCAGCCCCTTCTTCGGTATAATTTGTTATCCTCATTATAGAAGTATCATTCCGTGAAAGGTTGGTCAAAATCCACTAGTAAGGTTCAAAGAAGCTGTCTTTTAAAGGTTTTACACATTATGACCCCTTATGGTACCGCCCCTCATCCCCCAGTGGTGTCAGCCCCTTCTTGAGTATAGATTCTTATCCTCGTCATCAAAGCATCATGTTGTGATAGGTTGGTCAAAATCCACCATTAAGTTTCAAAGTAGATGTCCTTTGAAGATTTTGTATTATTGGCCCCTTATCGCCCCGTCCCTCAGCCCCCAGGGCGGGTCAGCCCCTTCTTTATTATAAATCTGATTTTAATCATCTAAGCATCATTCTGTGAAAGGCTGGTCAAAATCGACAAGCATGATTCAAAGGAGGTGTCTTTTGAAGGTTGCACACTCTGTGGTCACGTATGGCCCCACCCCTCAGCCCTCTGGGGGTCAGCTCCTTCTTGTGTATGCATTTTGATCCTCATCAGTAAGTTTCAAAGGAGATGCCTTTTGAAGGTTTTGCACTCTGTGACCCATTATGACCTTGCCCCTTATCCCCCTGGGAGTTAGCTCCTTCTTTAGAATAGATCCTGATTCCAACCATAGGCTTAACATCCGACAGACGGTTACCAATCAGAAGTCAAAAAATGTTTACGGACGACGGAATTTCAAAATTTTCTCGGGGCGGTGGGGTGTTATTGACCCTGCTACGGACCTGTAATGGCGTGAACGTTCATTTAAAGCTGGTCGGTTTTTTACGAACTGCCTTTTGCTATTTACTAAATGCGTTTTTCTAAATGTTTTAGCTAAATTCCTTTTGCTAAAATGCTTTTTGCTTAATGCTTTTTGTTGGTTTGCTCATTCATTACGTGTGTAATTACTGTATAATTATTTTCCAAAAGTGTGACCGCTCATTTTACTCATCTTGCCATCCTGAACACAAAAATAGATTTTTAAGGTTTAAAACATTTAAAGAAAGAACACAAAATAAGAGTCCGAAGAACAATTAATTTATAAAGCACGGTCTCACTTAATTTCAAACTCCGGTTTTGAATCAATCCCTATGTTGGTTGTTGAATCAGAGTGGCAATTATTGGCAACTGACATGTCGTGTATGTCGAGACCGGTCTTCCTAAATAGAACCTGGAATCAAAATGAATAAAGTTAATATAGATCAATTTATTCTGGATAGAAACTCTCGCGAATACCCACAAACAAACTTCAATATTGTATAATCTTCGATATTGTTGAAAATCAAGATACAATTTCAAAAAAGTGCACGTTTGTTAAGTTTACAAAGTCTTGAAATGATAGAACAAAACACGTATCTGGTCTAGAATCCTTCAATTTCTTTTTTAATATAAATTAAATTACGGAATACGTTTTGGTTTTGATATTATTGTGTAAAGGGTAGATAACTCTCAATTGAAATCTGTCCCGAGAACAAAACATGTTGGTCCATCACTTGTTAAGGACGAGAGTTTTGTCTAATATGTGTAGATGTAGATCACAATTAAGGTTTGCTTGCAATTCAATCACAAAATTTTATCTATAAAATTGTATCAAAAGAACATGTATAAGTATACGATTCGGACCAAGGTCATTTCATTACGATATTTGTTAGTTACCAGCTGGTTATGCCCATTGCCATTGGTAGGGTGTTCAGTCCTAGGCCGAGATTCCTTAGCTTCTGTGGAAGCTCTACGAGGGCTTTTAAATTTGGACTGGCCCTACGGTCTACCGTAAGGCAAGTCCGAATTTAAAAGCCCTCGAAAAGCTTCCACAGAAGCTAGAGATTCCCCTGCCCCTCAAACGAATGCCGTTTGCTGATTTAGGCCTAAACGAACATATCAGAAAACAGCATTCGTTTAAGGGGCAGAGGAATCTCGGCCTAGTTCAGTCCTAGCTATATATATATATATATATATATATACTCTATTTCATGACAAGATATTTGCTCTTCTCTTGCTGCTGGACCATTTATTTGTGCGTTTATTCTTGAACAAACTTTATCAGAATACTACAAATCTAATTGCCAATACAGCCATAAAGTTTTAGACTATCCTATATGTATTTAAAAGAGTTGTCTTATGCGAAATTCTAGTCCAAATTGTCTGACGATCTTGCACTGCTTAAAAAAAATTCCTAAAATGATAATAAGCGTGTAAAAGTCAGATAATTTGGACTAGCGAAAGGAAATATCCAATTTGAAAATCAGAACAAAATTTCAAAAATCTTTTATACCCGATAGATGGCCCAGAGCTTAATGTTTTGGTATGTAGTAACCTTAATGCTTAAGTCACAATTAAAGCGGAGGCCGGGCGGCGTGTGTGATTTCTAGGCATTGGTTGGCGTGTAGAAGTGGGCAAAAGATCGCACAATAGGACTGTCACAGTCACAATTTAAAGTGCCCCGCATGCTGCCATACCGTTGAAATGGAAATGGGGTCAAATTCTTGGCCCGTTTTTCGGCCGGTGTGTAGCAGGCACTCGACCTAAGTCCTGCGATATCCCTGCATGCCCCAGTGGGTGGTTGGCCAGGCGACGCGCGGGGCCCGGCCAGCAGTGCTTTGCTGATATACGGATTGTCTCAGTTGTCCAATATTTGGCCCGGCCCTCGTCCGATGTGTGCGATGCCCTGCCGGACAACAGCCAGGCATTGACTGATTTACTGGCGATCAGTTTGCGATGTTAAATGCCTCACCAGATTTTAAGTCTGAGTTAAAAGTAACTGGATGCCCGCCCAATTCCCAAAATTGACCCGGCAGCCGCAAGGAGTCCCGGCTGAATATGCCTAAAATTCCATCCCAAACCACTAACAAACCCATCACAAGCTAATTGTGACTGAGGCATAAGATATGCATAGTGATTCAAGTTTGTTCAATGCATGACCTTGTCAGCAGGCTTGTGGTTAAAAATAGGTAACATGTTTTAAGGTCAAAGTTCAACACTATGTATGGCTTTAAAGCTTAAGCTTGTTCTCATAAAGAAGTGGATTCTTACTGCACATGAATTTAATTATTCTTCATATTGTCATGCACATGAATTTATTCTATATCCAGTTAAAACCATTTAAATATACAGGTAGTAATATGAAAATATGTCAATAATTCAGTGAAGCTTTAGAGCCATGCATTTTCACAATATATATATATATATAACACAGCACATATATATATAGACATGTATGTAGCAAATGTGTTAACTTTCCACATTTTTGAACTTCTTGTCTAAAACAACTTTAAAAAGAAAAAAACCACTGAACCAATTTCATTCAAACTTTGTAGAAGGCATTACTGGCGAAGGGTTTTCAGTTTTGTTCAAATTGTGGGCCCAAATGGGAAATTTTTTATCAAATTTCAAAAACCTTATAATCTAGACTTTCAGGCCTAGTGTTTAATGCTTTGGTATGTAATAACTTTAGGGCATGGAGAACCATGGACTTTGTTCAAGGCATAACCGTCGGGTCAAAAGTATTCAAATGCCAGATTTTCTTCAAGGCCTATTTCATCCAGATGGACGTTAAGGCCCAAAGGGCCTCTTGTTGAAAATAATTTCCTTTTGATTCCCCTTGTGTGAAGGTACGTTTCATAACAAGCTGGACGCTTCTGTCTTATAATATGGTCTGAGCACAGGGGCTAGGCACATACTGAACCCAGCCCCCTATATGTGTATATAAGGGGTGGGGTGAATACATGCCTAGCCCCTGTAACAGTGTGGAATATATATATACACATATAGGAGGCTGGTGCGAGTATGTGCCTAGCCCCTGTGGGTCTGAGAGTATAGAACAAGATTATTTTGAAAGCTGCCTTGTCCTGTCAATGCTTTAAATTTTGTGTTTGATTGATTGGACTGGAACTTTTCACGATATCTGAAACTCTGGACTCAGAAATACACTGTCACAATTTTTGCCTGACACTATGAAACTGCACAAATTGTAGAAACTAGTTTTGAACCCTGCTTGTGTGTAGGGTGAGTGACATTATAATTTATTAATAAAAGAATTTTGTACCATCACAAACCAATTTTATTTTCTGTGTTACAAATAGCTATAAAGTGATACGTATATACATGTACATGTATTTATATAAGAAATGTGTATTTATGTAATTTGCTATTTTATCAGATTTGGACAGCCTGTACGACATATACAAGAAGGGGATTATACACCAACAAGAATACAAATGTTGAGTGAAAGTGAAAATCCTAATATTTTCATCAAATCCTACAACCAGATGGGCATTACACTGAATGACGGGATACGTATTGTTGGACCATGTGTGGTGTTCCCAAGAAGTGTTCTTCATTGGAATGTTCGTATAATTGTACTCAATAAGAATATACAGTCCATCTGGACCAAAGATCTAATGTTGACTTTTCCAACAGAAATAATGTCCAGCGTTAACTTTTCACATTTTCAACTTCTCCAAAACTATTTGACCAATTTCAACCAAACTTTGTAGGAAGCAGACCTAGGGGAAGGGAATTTAGATTTACTCAAATTACGGTGTTTGCATTCCAGAGTGCATCAAAATGGGGGGGGGGGATTTGACAAAATATAAAAATTCTAGTTATAAACTAGCATTTTTGGGTCAAATCGTAAAGGTCAACATCACTATAGCAAATATGTTAAATTTTCACATTTTCAAATTTCACAAAATTCTTCTGATAAACTAGAAAGCTTACAATTAGAGTTTATTGCTTTCATAAGAAGTAACCTTGGGCCTGGAGAACCAAGTTTGTTTGAGGCATTACTGTGGAGTTAGAAATAGGTTATGCATTTTGGGGTTAAAGTTCAATACTGTCAGTTTATAACTATACTGCACACATGTAAACTTTTCACATTAAGAGACATTCAATCAAGTGATAGAGGTCAGTCCCCAAAGGGAGTCACTTAGGTGTAGAAAAAAAGGCAAAAGTGTGTTTGAATATACAATACAATAATTGTCTCAACAAGTCAGAAACAAGGAATAAGAAATAATCATTTTGATCACAATGTTTGAAAATGATAACTCAATAAATAAAATTCTTCAGACAAGAGGAAAACATCTGTTCAAAGTCTGAACTATCTCAGGTGTGTACATGCACTTTAAGATGATGTAGGAAGATAACTTCTTATTGTGACATCATTTCTATTTAAGTGTTAGCCACAAAATGAGCAGGGCTAGGTATTAATCAGTTATTTAATATATTGGATGAATTTATAAAAAACAATATCTGCAGTGTGGCACTGTATATGTATTTACCTATTAATATCAGAAGAGAACATTGGTTCTGCGTCAACATATCTGTGTCATTGATTCTTGATGTTATCATGTTCATCCTTGTTTTATATATGAATTTATACTCTTTGGGTGAATATACACAAATGATTATCCTGGACGCCCTTAAGGCTTTTTCTACTGAACCAAGATTATTCATGTATCTGCAAAGTTCAGTCCATTTTAAGTATTGATGAATATTTCAGGTGAAAGATGTTCAGAGTTTAAATA
The DNA here is from genome assembly GCA_032359645.1 of Pododesmus macrochisma. Classification (NCBI taxonomy): domain Eukaryota; kingdom Metazoa; phylum Mollusca; class Bivalvia; order Pectinida; family Anomiidae; genus Pododesmus; species Pododesmus macrochisma. The sequence continues at coordinate 3,565 of JAUMGZ010176284.1, read as the reverse complement.
CAGATGCATTTTCATTTTTCTTCATGTTGGACCCAAAACCAGGTATTTATTACATAGCAACTAGAAAAATCATGTTATATGGACAATTTTAAAATAAATACAGGACCTTGCAGACAATTATCAAAAAGTTTAGACATCAAGCAATGAATATTTAATATCAGGCTATATATATTATTAAACAAAGAAGGTCAAATGTCTAACAATGATAGACAATCAAACTCTTATATCTTTCATTATCAATAAAATGACAGTTTCATACTTTAAATATTGTCATTTTGTTGTTTATTTTGTAGAATTACTGCTGATTGGTGCTGGCCTGTCCAAAGATGAAATAAAAGAAAGTATATTATTATCCTTAAAGCAGAAAAGTATAAATACAGAAGTTTTTACAACTGTAAGTATTTCAACCTTCTGTCAAACTCATGTTTTGCATCTAGAAAGTGAATTGTAATTACTTCTAAAAAATACCAAGAATCTTACACTAAAGATTCATATTTTTTTGTCCATCTGGACCAAAGTTCCAAGGTGGGCGTTTCCCATACAAATCCTGTCGTCCTTCTTCGTCGTTAACTTTTCATATTTTCGACTTCTTCTTCTAAACCACTGGACCAATTTTACCCAAACTTGATAGGAAGTATCCCTAGGGGAAGGGGATTCAGATTTATTCAAATGAAAGGGGTGGCCCCCCAGGAGGGGCTAAAAGGGGGAAAATTTGACAAAACTTCACAAATCTTCTTCTAATAAACTAGAAGACCTAGAGCTTGATGTTTTGGGTATGTTGACAACTTAAGGGCATGGAGAACCAAGTTTGTTCAAGGCGTGACCCTGGGGTCAAAAATAGATTACCGGTAAGCTTTTTTGGGTCAAAGTTCAACACTATATTAAATATGTTAACTTTTCACATTTTTGACTTCTTGTCCAGAATTTTGTCAAAACTTGGTATGAAGTATACCTAGGGGAAGGGGATTTTGATTTGTTCAAATGAAGGGGCTGGGCCCCTAGGGGGCGCCACTATGGGGTCCAAAAAGGGAAAAATCTTCTAATAAACTAGATTGTCTAGAGCCTAATGCTTTGGTTTATAGTAACTTTAGGGCATGGAGAACCAAGTTTGTTCAAGGCAGGACCCTCTGGTAAAAAATGTTACACATTTTGAGGTCAAAGTTCAACTCTATATATATATATATATAGCAAATATGATACTTTTTCACATTTTCGACTTCTTATCCAACACTACTGGACTAATTTCACCCAAACTTAGTAGATGTCATCCTTAGGGGAAAGGGGTCCAGATTTGTTCAAATGACGGGGCTCAGTACCCAGGGAGGGTCACTAATGGGCCCAAATGGGGAAAATTTGATAAAATTTCAAAAAATTTCTTATAAACTAGAAGGCTAAATGCTTAGTTTAAAGTAATTGAGGGCATGGAGAACCAACTTTTTTCAAGGCATAATCCTACGGTCAAAAGCCAAAAATTTACATATAGGCCCATTTAACCCAGACGGACGTCAAGGCCCTGTGGGCAACTTGTTTTGTAACTTGCTGTTTTACATTCAGCAAAAAGGATTCGTCAGTTCTATGTAACTTGTTGTTTTAGATCGACAAATAGGATTTGTAAGTTTTTCTGTAACTTGCTGTTTTAGTTACATCAGATCGGAGAAATCAGTTTTCTGTGACTTGCTATTTTAGTTACAACCAATAGGATTTGTCAGTTTTCTGTGACTTGCTATTTTAGTTACAACCAATAGGATTTGTCAGTTTTCTGTAACTTGCTGTTTTAGATCGACAAATAAGATGTGTCAGTATTTTGTTCTTTTGCTGCTTTAGATGTATCGGATTCCTAAATTTTCCGTAACTTTCTGAATAAGAGGCATGCTATCAATTTCAGTTTTACATAATTAAATAAAAACAGAGGTAATATTTGAGAACATTTATACCTGATATGTTTTTAGAGGGAACATCACGATGTCCAGTCAAGTGTAATGTATATATCATTACAACCTGTCTTTACAAATTACCCGGAGTCTCGATAGCGATGCGGCGACTCGTTGCTGTCGACACATAAAATAGAATGTATTATAAGCATAGACGACCGTATTCGCTTGGTTGATGTTCTAAATTTTACTCCAATATTTTGTGTCGTGAGTTAATTATACCCGCACTTAAAACGTGATTTATGAAACTTTTAAACAAGAAGAATATTATAACCATGCACTAAAATTCTCCATTAAAACGTACAAGAGACGATCCTATCTTTTTTTACATTCCCAAAGAAGCATTACATCAGATGATCGTAGATAGGACCAAACGTTTTTGCATACATCTTTTCGTTCCTATAACAAATCAAAATTGTTTTAAGAATGTCTGCCTAAACTTGATAAATTTAATTGATGCTATATTATCTCCGTAGCAAGCTGTAAATACATGATGTTTTAGTTGACCTCTTGATTTGGACATTTTACAGTATAGCTACTTTTTGTATGTGGACTTAACAAAACGCGTTTTCGGGAACAAGATAATTTCTAATGGAAGTTAGCCGAAAGTATGGAGCGCCAAATCTACTGAAAATCCAATAATCACACACCTCGTTATAACTTGTATTGCGCACTAGCAAACAAAAGGTGTCAATACTTTAAAGACAGATGCATTAATTTGAAGAGAGTTATAATTATTTAAGTTTATGTAGATATGACATAACTAAAATTACGAGTGATAAAATGATTGACTTGTTCGTCCCTTAGTTCTCTTGCTCCACCAGGGCGGCGCTTGATTGTGTAGCGCGCTAAGGGGAGGTAACTGAGGAGGGAACCAGTCTAATAGAACGACCACTGGTATCACGTGTGACGTGTAGTGGTTCTTTGTTTTGAAGATGTATTCATTTTGATGTGATAACAATCCGTCCTCTTCTTTTCTGACTTTGTTAATTAATTAAAAAATAGCACATTGGGAATTAATCAAGCATTGACTTTGCCATTTTTCCTGCATTACAGGAAATTAATTGTATTATGATGACTTATGTGTGAAATTTTCTCCAGGAAAACAACGCGTAGTTTTCTCCAAATCATAATCACATGTGAACTTATAGACTGAACATAATCAAAGTTTAACCAAAATCAATGACGTCAGAAGTGTAAGTCACTATAGGTTGTTTAACAAAGGTTAATTACGCTCGTCTACAGCACTTATCTACGAGACACCTGTTGGATGTAGAATCTCTACAGAGTCTAAAGCAATGCAGCTATCCACGAAACACCTGTTGGATGCAGCATCTCTACAGAGTCTACAGCAATGCAGCTATCCACGAGACATCTGTTGGATGTAGTATCTCTACAGAGTCTAAAGCAATGCAGCTATCCACGAAACACCTGTTGGGTGTAGTATCTCTACAGAGTCTAAAGCAATGCAGCTATCCACGAAACACCTGTTGGGTGTAGAATCTCTACAGAGTCTAAAGCAATGCAGCTATCCACGAAACAACTGTTGGATGTAGTATCTCTACAGAGTCTACAGCAATGCAGCTATCCACGAGACATCTGTTGGATGTAGTATCTCTACAGAGTCTAAAGCA
>JAUMGZ010176273.1:0-14421 GCA_032359645.1 Pododesmus macrochisma | reverse complement strand
TCACATTTTATATCCATGCAACTGTTATTTCTGTTCTAATCTAGGCATTTACTTGATGTTTGTAGCTGATTTTGGTTGATTGAAATGTACCGTTTTGGAGAATATTACAGCTTTAAGCTGAATAGATATATTCAAAACATTGAGATCCCAGGTTCGAACCCTAGCGGGTCTGTAGAATAGTCTGACCTTGTTACACTTCGGCTTTTGGACGGGTGAAACCACAGGCACAAGCTTGACGACAATGCAATGATTGGTTCTCTTGCATCTACATGTACTCACAACTTGACTTGTAATTTATATCATGTAAGAGACGAGGACTCCTCTGTTTCTAGAGGAGAAATATTTAATCACCTTTATGTAAATGTTTGTAGACTGTGAGACTGAAATATCTTACTATCTAAGCGGCTTGTGTGTAACAGAAAAGGAAAGAAGAAGTGTAGTTTGACATTTCGGCTCTTTATTATTGTAAGTAAGTCAGTCAGTCCGTCTGTCTGTCTTTTGATAATATTAAATTCTATATATGTTATAACGTCACCTTTATTAACGAGGACAGGGTTGTCCGAAACACGTGTCCAGAGGAATACATTTACAAATTTCTATTTAGATTGCGCGCATATCTAAAGTTTAGGAAAGGTTGTTTTAAAGTATTGTTTGGGTGTAGTTTTATCCGTCATTACCATCGTAATTTTTACCCCGCCCACTTTTTGGCTTCAGAGCCTTGATTTATCGAGGTCTTGTGTATTCTTAATTCATATTCCCATTCGAGTCCGTTGATGACAGTTGATTGAGAGCTTGGCTTCGGGTCAAGAAAAAGGTCCTCTTACTTGGTTTGACGTCATTTTAAAATGCCCGTCTCAATTTGCTAGTTCATTCTGATGGTGTCATTTTGACGAAGCTATTGATTCTTTGACATTAACTTTTGTTCTGTTGATCCTATTTCTTCTTGTTTTATACACTTAACTTATGTCTTTACTCTGTTGTAGCGTGTGTTAACGGTAAATATGGAGAGAATTGTGATTTAACCTGCTCTCTGAATTGTGCCAATAAGTGGTGTTCGCAGAGTACTGGAAACTGTTCTTCGTGTAATCCCGGTTGGTTTGGTCCTAGATGTACCGAATCTTGCTACCGAAACTGTAAAATATGTATGGACAAAACGACGTGTTTGGAATGCATGGACGGATTTTATGGCGACAGGTGTGACCAGTCGTGCAGAAGTGGCTGTATCAAGGGATCTTGTACTGATGACGGAACATGCAGGGAAGGATGTAAAGCCGGGGCATACGGTACAAAGTGTGACGGGCAGTGCCATCAGCATTGCCTTAACGATACATGCGACCAAAAAACTACTAAATGTTCCCTTGGATGTGACCCTGGTTTCTTCGGAGATTATTGCTCAACGAGATGTGACCATTGTCTCAATGATGAATGTGGCGATTCTGCCACAGGCACGTGTGAAGGTACGTATTATTTGATTTGACTACGCGCACATTTTAAATTTTGGCAAGACAATTTTGTATTATAATTGGGTATAGCTTTGGTCCATCATAACCATCGTGAATTTGTGTCACCGTTTCCCCTTTGGCTCTGTGACTTTGATTTACTGAAGTCTTGTCTTTTCAAAATTAATTCTTCTCTTGCGTCCATTAATGACAGCAGCAGCTTCGAGCAAGATCTGGGGTTTGGGACGGGGTAATCCACACAGAGTTTTGGCTCCTTCCTTTTATAAATATTATATTCATCGGAGGCGTGATTCAGGTTGCATTTTTGTATTCTTATCACTTGGATGTTTGCCTTTTTAGGTGGCCTAGCCCCGAGGGTAGACATAACCCATTAGCATTTGCTTCCGAACACATGTTATACTGAATTTTCCTCCCCCGAGGGGCCATTGCTGTGTGTGAGGTACGCCACCATTTATTCCCGATTCATGACGTTCTGCCAGTTATTTTTGAGTTTCGGACCTAAGAAGATACAGTTTCATACTTACCTGTATTCTAAATTGTTGTGTTTGATGCATATTTTGGCTTTCTGTAATGTCAGTCAGTCAGTCAGTCAGTCAGTCAGTCAGTCAGTCAGTCAGTCAGTCAGTCAGTCAGTCAGTCAGTCAGTCAGTCTGTCTGTCTGTCTGTCTGTCTGTCTGTCTGTCTGTCTGTCTGTCTGTCTGTCTGTCTGTCTGTCTGTCTGTCTGCCTGCCTGCCTGCCTGCCTGCCTGCCTGCCTGCCTGTCTGTCTTTTGATAATATTTAATTCTATATATCTATTAAAACTTCACCTTTGCTGATGAGAATTGGGTTGTTCGAAACACTTGTCCAGAGGAATACGTTTAAACATTCCTGTTTGGACTACGTGCACATTTTAAATTTTGATAAGACCATTTTGTATTATTATTGGGTATGGTTTTTGTACATCATAACCATCGTGAAATTTTTGTCACCGTTTCTCCCTTTGGCTCTGTAGCCTTGATTTGCTGAAGTCTTGTCGATTCAAACCTAAGTTTTTTCATGCGTCCATTAATGACGGCAGCTTCGAGCAAGATATGGGGTTCGGGACGGGTTGTCTCACACAGAATTTTGGCCCTTTCTTCTTATAAATATCATATTTATCGGAAACATGATTCAGATTGCATTTTTGTATCTTTACTTGATTAATATCATCATAGTATACATGTTTATGTGTCAACATCTAATTTGTTACTGTTCATTACCCGTTTTCATTGTATAATATTATTTTGATATTTTCAGGTCTGTGCACCCTGGTAGGAATAATACTCTATATAGGCAGCATTACAGAGGAAGTGGGTAATAAAGGCAAGTCCAATCAAATGGAGGCCCCAAAATTTGTATATTATTACGGATCCTCATTTATGATGGCAGTGTCATCGTTTGCATTGACAGAATTATCGGGTGTGTTTTCAGTTTATCTTTATATCACCCGTTATAAACATTCACAACGAAAGAAAATGCAACAAATGTTAAAGAGTGAACAAAATGATAGGGGTAATAGATGGCGATATAGAAAATCACCGTGCGCGTCACGTGATCGATCTCAATCACGTGATCGCTCTGGCGACCCATCATTAAGTCGTTCAGAAAGTTATTACACATATACACCCATATCGGAAACAACTTCCCATGAATTGTCAAACTATACATTTCCAAGAGAAGTTTCCGGTAATACCATATCAACGACTGTAGATACGCATGTGCCACGTGATCACTCATCACGTGACCATGCATATAGGGATCATGGCGGACGAGACCATGCTAATCAACGGGATCATATAGCACGTGACTATGTACAACGTGATCATATACCTTTACCAACAGACACCTATATAAGGAGAACGACGCCGGTCTAACCTATAAAGTATTTATTTTTGTGTGGAATTGATACATAATTTTCTCAAAGAAGATATACAAGATTTGGAGAAAGATCAGAATTGCTGGCCCATTTCGTCAAGTTAAAATGATGGCAAAATGACGTCTAGATGGCCTTACAGCAGAGTCATGAATGGTCGAAATGTATGGCTGTATGTGTTTTAAACCGACACTTGTATGCAATAGATGTCCAATGTATGTATTATGGGTTGTGCTAGTTAGAAAAAAACCACTGTATTTCACAAGGAAAATGTTTCAGAATCATCATTCCGGTTTTCATTTATTGTGTTGATATATAGTACACTAATCAATTAGTAAGTACAAAAACAATTGTATATTCATTAATGAGTACGGTTTTAGTGAGTTTTCAATTATCTTTAAGACACACATGATACTTTAATGCGGTTTATGGTACCTACTTTGTCTTTAGAGATGTACGGAAAGAATAGCATAAAAAGTGTTGGTTTTCTGTCCATAAATAAATATATCTATATGTATATGTATATATAAATATATATTAAAAATAAGTGAACTGATATTTTGAATAAGGTATTGTAAATATCCCTGAGATAGTTGATCTATTGTTCATGTATATCCTTATTTTGTATATACGTCAATTCAGGTAAACGATATTACTTATAAATATGTGCACGTGCATGCACGTGATATTTTTCTGTTTGTTGTTAAGCTTGCTAAGTGTTCTGTATCTATTAACGTTCTGGTATAGTCTGCTTAACATTTATATATTTCCATTCCATGTGTGTGTACGCCCATTGTCATATTGACATTAACAACAAAACTTGTGGTTCAATGCCTGGCTTTCATCTTTATTACGTGTATTAAAACAAAACTTAATAATATTTGCTTTTAATTGAATTTGGTAGGCGTACGTACTCATCCGACTTTGAATGTACCAAAAATTGGATTACTTTTTTTAAAGATTCAAAAATGAATTTCGTGTTAAATTACTAAGATTCTCAGCTAATGAATATACATCAATTATTCTATCTATATTTGCTTATGAATTTACATAACCTTTTACAAATTTACCCATTTATCTCTCCAACCGTGAGAGCGTATGATTACTATAAATATATTTACCTTTAAACAACAAAAACGCCCATTTACACCAATGTTAATTTAAAATAGACTGTAACTGCAGGAAAAAGATAGAAGATTGGATATAAACAAAAACAAAACTCAATTAAAAAATGATTTTGAAACACTTACAAAAATAGCAGTAAAGCGATGAGGTAGTAAAAACAAAATTCATTTTGTAAATGTGATTTAACTATAAAAACATTTAAATGATGGCACCTTAACCCAAGAGTGTGTATTTTAACATAGGAATGACCAAACTGATTTTGACAAAGCAGTTATGTCCAAGATAAATGGTAAAAGAACAGACTTCAAGGTGTTTATTCTTATATAGGATATTTTGTTAATGCGAATATGACATGCACCACACAAAAATAACGCACAAGGGAGGATTAATGAGACCTATTCATGCTGAAAGCTGTGTAAGTGATCAGTCTCAAATGTCCTGTAGCATAGATTTTGATTTCATCCAAAAATTAAACAACAAATAATGACGATACTATGTAAGTTCTCGTAATAATCAGAGCACAATATCAATTCAAGCAAAGCATATTACTTTTTATCAGCTGACTGCTGAAATGAATAAGGAGCGTTAGTTAACCATAATGGTAACCAACAATATGCACTGACTTATACAGTTAAAACAAAAATATGATTATGTATACTTAATTTGTGATAATGTACAGATGTTTTAATTATAGTATTATATGTGTTTTATCTGAAAAAAGTATGTACTAGTATTTAATTGTGTTACTAAATTTGTAAGATATGAAATAAGGAAGTACTTTACTATGTTTTCGAAAAAGAAAAACTTCTGTTCATTGATAATATGGTTAGACAATCAACAACTGCTTCTTTTAAATAATGAAAACAAATCTTGGAGTTTCTAAATCAATACTTGTCATTCTCAAAATGAAATAAGTCTTAATTCCACAGTCTCTATATTGATTATTTTTAGTTGTTATTAAAATATTTAGAAAAATTTTTGTGCAATCAATTCGAGTTAGGAAAGTAAATTTAATTGATGATTTTAGATTCAACAAAGAAATAAGTTTGTATTACACGTATTTCCACAAGAGTTCAATATCATTCTTATCTTAAATAGAAATTATACCACTGTACTGGAAAATCATTTGTGATATAAAAAAAGCACATTTTTCATTATACAACATTCGATAACATATTAAAAGATTATATATGTCTTTTGTTTTGTAGATACTTTCCAAAGATCTAAGTAATGCATTACATAAACCTCACACTTTACAAAAATCCTTAAATAATATTTAGGTGCCATATTTTGTCATACATTAACTGTAAAATATCAATTGTGAACTGTCATATACTAAAAAAAATGTTAATATAAGCGTGCGTTTTGCGCTTTGTGTAAGATAAATACCATATTCAAATGAAGTTTGATTTTTCAAAAAATGGAAAAATGTATTGTATATGTTCGGATGTAAATTTTTCAAACGGTTTTAAGAAGTTTTTACTCCAGCAATATAAAACATATTTAAAAAAAGAACTTATTTATAGTCGAGCACCTAGCTATTAGTGTTGTCAAAGAGATAACACACTTTTAATTTGTACTTCCTGATGTATTACTTTAAGAATCTTTTTATAAACAAGCAGATCATTTTTGTCCCCCGCTATTCGAAGAAAATCGGGGGAATATTAATTTGGGTGTGTCCCTCTGTCCCATTTGTCCGTCTGTCGCGCTTTAGTTTCCGTGCTCTAACTGTCCGATTTCATCCAAATTTGGTTTGCAATTACACAGTTCTTTGTTTGACATCCAGTGCGATAAAAGCATATTTATGCAAACATTCAATTTACAATCATTGTCTTCTTTCAATTTAATAATACATAACACTCACTCTAAGCTTTTCAGAAATGCAATTTTATTTTTAAAATTTCCATCTAGCGGGGGACATTAATTCTACGAATTTGCTTGTTAATATCTGACTGTGGCAATTGCAAATGATTTTATTTCGAAAACATTAGTGTTTGTTATATAATAGTGCATGTAAGGGATATTGTTTCCTCGGATTTTAAATTTTAACACTATTACATATTAGCAGACAGTAAAACAAATCTCCTGTATATTGTAAACATAGATAACACAATATGTCTTCTTTTGGGGATATTGTTCAATCTATCAGTTTCAGTGTGCATCATAAGGTTTGGCGTACGTTTTTTTTTAAATCCGTAATTCATTTAGTCCTGTGGGATAATTTTCGTAACCAAACTCCGTATAAATAATATAAAACTGACAACGAGAAGAGGTTTCTTTATTATAAAATCACATCAATGTATATTTCTCGACTATGCTAACATAGAGTATAGCAACAATTTGTGTAATTGATTATTTTATTTATAAGGAGTAAATCTAATTCCTCTGAAACTGCAATGATTCGTGCTTATTATTATGCTGTTTGAATTGATGTTTTTATGAAGACCGGTAACTTTAAAAAGTACAAACTTTGGTATTCTTGAATGGAATGTATATTTTGCTGTAAATGTTATAAAATGCAAATGTTTTATGTATCATGTACATTGTTTGACTGTTAACATGTAAACATTCTTATTATCACCCTGTAACCAATGTGATCATTTTAAATGTATTTATTTTAGATTATTTCATTATTTTAACATTTCATAGTTTGTAAGAGTATGTTGAATGGAGTCACGGACATTTAGCGAGATTGATTAAATTGTTCAACTTCAGTATTATACAATCGGCACGTGGAAGATTACACGTGACAGCACGTGCAATATTTCACGTGATAATCATACGACAAAGTCATCTTCATTCATCAACACCTTTTAGATTTGTATAGAGGTATCATGAGTACATACAAATCATTGTCATCCAATGATAGTAATGATAATTATTTTTACCGTTTCTAACAAAAATATTATTCTATATCGATACATACTACGTTGCACGAAACACGTCAGAAGGCGGCCACAGTTGAATATTTTTGAATTTAAATGTAGATTTTAGTGTTTTGTCAAAAACTTCGTTCATTCACGTTCGCCTAGCACGGAATAAGCGAGTTTGAAAGGTTTCTGAATCTCCAGAAGTGAATTATTTTACCTGATTACTGTTATTCATTGTAATATAAATGTTAACTCGTTTTTTCAGCTGCATCAATTTAACAATTAAAGGCGCTGAACTTACCCGTCTGTTCCTCCTCGTTGAAGCAGAACCACACCCCCAAACCAACGTTTGTACTACGTAGTTTGAAATATTCCACTTTATTATTCTGTCAACTTTTGTACGTGCTTTTGTATGGTAATATATACATTAATTTTTACTGATGGTTAAAGTGTGTTATTATTTACCTACCTCCCACAAACAAAATGGAAAAATGGACTGGTTTCAATAGACAAAAAAAGTTGGCGGCAAGAAGATGACGTATTGACTGTTTCAAGTGTTGTACATTTCCGATTACTATCATGGCAGCCTGAAAAAATGTGTGGCAATACAACTACCCGACATAATAAATCATTTCATATATGAACACATTCAAGAATTCAAAATGATTTATCAAAGGCATACAAACAAACAATAAGGCCTTCCTCAAAGATTGAATACAAATATCACGTCGTGAGATTAGATTGATATCTTAATATATTTCACGTTCTCGGATTGTTTCAAAATGAGGGATAAAGAATAAGAGTCAAATCTGAATCAAGACAGAGGAAAGAAGTCAAAAATGTAATCAAGACACAACAATAAAATACACTTACATCATCGTGAAGCATCGATTGAGCTGTTTGAAACAGAGGCTCAACAATTGAATCCCAAGTTTATCATCACACTACAAGACTGCAAGCAAACAATATCTGGTGTCAAAAACTTATCAACAGGCCTTGAAGAAAAAACAGTAAACACCAATACAAAACTTATCAACAGGCCTTGAAGAAAAAAAAGTAAACACCAATAAAAAACATATCAACAAGCCTTGAAGAAAAAACAGTAAACATCAATAAAAAAAATAATTGCTTAAGATCCTAAGAGTAAAGAAATGGTCTTGTAATGAATATTCATTTTGAGTGGGACTGAATATTAAACCTATGATTTGGAAGGTTCGTGTGAGGTTTAATATGCATGCCCTGTAGCAAGTTGGACTTTCTGTTTTAATGTTGACCCTCAAGCTAGATTTTAAATTTTGGTCAATATAAAAAACATCATCTTTTGTATATTACTCATTTGCGACAGAAGACAGACTTTATTTGTATAAAGGCAGTAGGACATGGTGGATGTTCAGTCCATCTCTCTACAGATGGAGAAATCATAGTGGTTAAAAGAAACAAAACAGTAAAAAAACATAATTCAAAACTCATGAACTAAAATTGAAATCGCGTTGCTAATGTAGAAAAATAAGAAAAAATAGGACCATCAAAACAGAAGAAGACTTTGACAAACAAATAATTGTCACATCAAAAAGTCATTACAAGAATGAACTTGCAAACTGAAATGAGGGAAATAATATAAGATTTGAAAGTGACACCAAACAAGCCATGTGTTCCGGAAATGTAAGCGTTTCCAACAATACACACAACACCAATATAAGAATCTCCGTTAAAGTGTGAATGCGTAGTGGTCATATTTGCGCCATTGTTGCACGAAGATGTAATATTACCAAGATGAAGCAGGCCCGACTGATGAAACAATCTCATTATTGAACAGAGGGACAAATGCAGAATAAGATTTATTGAAATATTGAACATAGTTATCTCGAAATGTTAATAGTACACGTTATAATAGAAAATTTGCAAATACGAATGGATATGGGCAAAAACAAGGAAACGGGGACGCGTGTAGAATTTTCTTGTTATTTAAATGAAAAGGAAACATCACGAACTTCTATGAAAAACTAGAAGCGAGACGAGGTGTTCGCGAATATGTGAGCGTTTTGTGCTTCACACATGTCACCCACTGTGATGTTTCTGTGTCAGTTTGGTATTTAGCAACCCTTTCCTTAATGATATAGTCGCACGTCGCTACCCGAATCTTTCATTGATATAGAAACAAAAGATTAAATGGACAAATCCAACGAAGCACCAGGACAGAAAGAGAAGCAGCAAAGGAACAAGAAGGCACAACAGAAGGGCTACTACGTGACGGAGATTGAACCACTTTAAATTTAAAATAAATAATTAATGGGTTGCGATGAAATGTTGATGAGACACTCATTATGATCCAAATTATTTAATAGGAAACGGAAACTTGTGTAACTATGATATAAGTAAACAGAGAACCAATAATCTGTGTGCTCACGAGGACAATATCCAAATCAGCAAGCATCACTGTGAATCAACTACTCTTAACGGACATCCAGGGGAAGTTAATTAAGAAATAGACAAGACCAAAACTAATAAAAGTACGGTAGCTAGAGCTAGATAAGAATAATAATTTAGAAATCATCATGTCATCATCACTCATAGTTATCCACTGTATCGTGATTGCGGCCTTAGAACTTCCTAAATGCAGACATACGTCCAAATACTGTAAAAACCTATCTCAAAAGTTTTGATATCAACAGCAATCCTCAAGTGATAAAGTGTTGGTATTGAGATAAATCTCTTTTAAATCGAACAAGAAGTGCTGTTTTGATGGATGATATTGATTTGTTTGTTTGTATTAAGGGCTTAATGTCCGATCAACATCTAAGGTCATTTACGGACGTGCCAGTTTTACTGGTGGAGGAAACCGGAGTACCCGGAGTAAACCACCGACCTACGGCAAGTCACTGGCAACTTTCTCACACTAGCACGCCCCGGACGGGGATCGAACTAGGAGGTGAAAAGCTCTTGTGATTACAAGTCGGCGACTTTAACCACTAGGCCACCGCGGCCCCCTTGAAAAAAGGAACACTCTGTCCAGACTACTGTGAAAGAATATTAATGGTAGTCGTTTACTCTTTATTATTCTAATATAAAATTATAATATTTATATGATTAAGTATAAAAAAAACCGTTAGTGTCACTCATTTTCTAGTTGAAATATCTGATGCCAATTTACCCAGTTTCTCTGAAATTTTATCATTTTATCATTTTTTGTTTGAATATATTTTTCAACTGTATAAAAGTCATTAAGATTATTTTTCAATGCTTGTAGTGACAATGGTTTTCCTGCACATGTGCATTTATAGATATAAAATTTTATGTTAAGCAAGATCAACGATGAAAGTTCCGAATATTAAATATTTTTTTTTACAATTTAGTATTATGTTCCTTTGACTTTGGGAATATGAACAAGTACAGTTATTTTTAGAAATGGTAGAAAATTGGTTAAGTCAATGTTACTCCGCTATATTTTGTCCATATAGAGCAATACGGATAAAATGAAAAAAAGTAACTTTGCATGAACCTTAACATCAGGAGTTGAGTATATGGTATATACAAAGTATTAACAACGAGAAACCGAGCCAATATTCAAAAGCCGTGTGTCCATGGACACGGGCAAACAAAAGGAAAACGTGGGACGCACACAGAAAAAAGAACCAAATATACATGTATTTTTAAAAAATCGAAACATCACAAACTTATTTTTAAAAAAAAACTAGAAGCGAAACCAGGTGTTCGCGATTGAGCAAAGGTTAGACAAAGAGAGAAGCATCATTGAAATGACGTCACTGACAAACATATTATATTTACTTCGAAATGTATGATATCAGTAATCCAATTAATCTGTTAACGACTAAACAATGCCCAGCAAACAGTCAATGTCTTTAGTAGTCAATTGTCTACAATAGTCGATGTCTTCAGTAGTCAATTGTCTACAATAGTCGATGTCTTCAGTAGTCAATTGTCTACAACAGTCGAAGTCTTCAGTAGTCAATTTTCTACAATAGTCGATGTCTTCAGTAGTCAGTTGTCTACAATAGTCGATGTCTTCAGTAGTCAATTTTCTACAATAGTGGATGTCTTCAGTAGTCAATTGTCGTCAATAGTCGATGTCTTCAGTAATCAATTGTCTACAACAGTCGATGTCTTCAGTAGTCAATTGTCTTCAATAGTCGATGTCTTCAGTAGTCAATTGTCAACAATAGTCGATGTCTTCAGTAGTCAATTTTCTACAACAGTCGATGTCTTCAGTAGTCAATCGTCTACAACAGTTGATGTCTTCAGTAGTCAATTGTCTACAATAGTCGATGTATTCAGTAGTCAATTGTCTTCAATAGTCGATGTCTTCAGTAGTAAATTGTCTTCAATAGTCGATAGTCTTCGTGCTATTGACTGTCATCAGCGTACTTACGTTATGTGTAACCACAAGCAATGGTCATGATGGCATTAAGCTTAAGCCGAAAAATCAATAATCACAATATCGCATTGGCTTCATTTCGTTTCAGAGCTGGTAACATCGACATACACAGTGGTAATATAAGCTCCTAAGCTTATTTCACCAAGGCATATGTGTGTCCAGTGGTTCATCCAGAAATATTGTTTTTACCTCTGACGTTATGGTAGTACCAACATGGCGAGGAAAGGGAGGATATGTTGCTGGCTTGATGACAGTTTTTCTTCTTAATTAAATACATATAGTTAAGAATGACCAATATACCATTATTGTCATATGCTTAAGAGAGAGAGAGAGAGAGAGAGAGAGAGAGAGAGAGAGAGAGAGAGAGGCATATATATACATATTCATATCTAAGTCTTGCCCAAGTGTATTTTTGCACAGTTCGAGATAATGGCAAGCTGATTTAACATTTTATCCATGGATCTAGGCCCTTTTTTGGATATTTAACAAAAAATCTCATTATATATATATATAATAACACGGTTTGTTACTATTTAGCTCTTCAAATTGTCGTCACGTATCCAAAGAATAGAAAGGCGAAGTTGTAGAGTTGTTTTTAATTCACAGAGTCGAAACATTAGAAATACACATTCCAAAGCGTTCAAAAGTAGTTGTGTGTGTGCATACCAATTAGTCCAAAAGATATATGTTGAGTCTTGTATTTTGGAACGCCATCATTGGAGACTCTGTTTCAAGACCTTGGAAATCCAGAAGTCCAATACTGACTTCGGAACTCCAGGAAGACCAATACACCCATCATCGATTCAGGAAATCCACAAGTGATTTACTGATGTTAACACCGAACTTATATACTGAATCAGTATACATAGAAAAATTGAATAATACCACCGATAGGTATGAGCCTGGAACACGAGGTAACATTCCTGTGTCAGGTATCAATTACGATAAATTAGCCCCTCTAGCTAATACATGAAAACTGACCGAAGGTCATTCATATCAGTGCATACGCGTTCTGGTAGATACACAATATATTACATTTTCATCTTATAAACGACAACAAACTACGGGAACATATTTGAGTCAAGCACCCAATAATATTTTGTAAATTTATAAAAATTTTGTGTTATTAAAAATGTATATATATACATTTTTAATGAGATATATTTAATGAGGTTTGTTGTTTAATATCTATCAAATCCCCGATCCAGAGATAAAATAACAAATAATGCTTAATCAGCTTGCCGTATCTTGTAAGATATTTCATAAAAATGTTAAAACATCTTATGAATTTACAAATTAATGCTTAAAGCTCAAATTAGTATAATAAAGGGTTGCACGTGCAAGGTGGAATTAAGTGGTGGGTGTACATGTGTTTTGTGTGTGTGTTGGGGTTTGGGGAGGGTAATGTGTGTGTGTGTGTGTGTGTGTGTGTGTGTGTGTGCAGTATTTTATCTGTATATAATTATTGTGCATAACATGCAATCTTGTTAGAACTGTCCTACAATGGAGAAAATCAATGAATGACAAATATATATGTGTGTAACCTTGCGTCTGTGCGTGCGTTGTGGACGGTTAGTGTGTGCTTGTGAGAGTGCAAGCACGAGCGGATGCCGTTTTTTTAACAAGATTTAGACTTCAGACTTATCAGTCAGGAGAGCACACGTGCACATTATATATGATAGGCACTCAGGCATAGTTGGTTTGACGTCATTTTTCAATGCCTGTCTAACTCTGCTAGTTTATTCTAGCTGTTTTTTTTGTTAAAGCTATTATTTTTTGCCAATAACCTTTGTTCTGATGATCCTGTCTCTTCTTGTGTCATACTGTGCACGCGAAATTGAATACTTTATCTTTTGTCATGATATTATAGAATCCTTCGCTTGTGGGTGTGTATTGGCGAGTAAAAAACTATGTAATTGTGATCGTGCACACTAATAGTCGAGCGAACCAACAGTAAACCACTTGTGAAGCAGGGATCGGCTCAACGCCTCAACCACATATAAGATTGTGCCTTTCAGGTTTTCATAGGACACAAGTTGGAATTTTTGTCCATGCTGATTGCATCATCGACTCTTGGTGTCTTTTGTAGTTTCAGCTGCCTATTGTGTTTCCTATAGCACGCTATTTGTCGATATTAAAATATATTTAGGGGGCCATCCATAATTACCATCCTTTTTCCAAAGTCTGCAAACCGCACGCTAGGGGTAGGGGGTTGTTTGTCATCATTTGTTCGCACGCTTACAATTCCGGAAATCGAAACGTTTTAAAATCCGGAATCTGGCTCCTCTTTGTTTCTTATAGTATTCTAAATCTTGCGATTAGGCCGAAAAGGTATTGAATGTAACCTAGATAGTCTTGAATGTACTTTATAAATATGCAAAAATACTATATGTATAGTGGTTTAATTATTTTGTTTTTAAAACATTTGAATAAAGTTCACCCACCACCATTGCATTGATGTCTATATCATAGCTTTGTGAATGTAAATACAAATGCGCCTGTTAATGCAACATTATCCTAGAAGTTCTTACACCATTACCCAGGGCCTTTTAAATGTGTTTTTTATAATTAGCTGTAAAAATGAAATAAATATAGTTTAGTAGAATTGTTGACTGTTATCTTCATCTCCAGCATACATATAACTGCCTTGAATAGTACAAAACACTTGTGGTTAGATGGT
>JAUMGZ010176272.1:0-22887 GCA_032359645.1 Pododesmus macrochisma | reverse complement strand
TGTTCAGAGTGTGACCAAATTTAGGGTAGATAAAAGGTTTTACGTTTGGGGGTAGAGTTCAAATCTACTAGTTATAATATAAATAGCACATATGTCAACTTTGCACGTTTTCAACTTCTCCAAATATCAATTAACCAATTTCAACCAAATACCATAGGAAGCATATTTGAAGCATTTAGTCTGAGGCATCTTTCATAGAAGCTAAAAAAGGAGGAAAATTGACAACATTTCAAAAATCTTAAAAGATGTGCTAGTCAAATACCTCATGAAATAACAGTGTTGTTTCAATCATATTGACATTCTTGCCAACTTTTCAAAGTTTTCATTGAGGAAATGTGTCATGTGTCTTAATCTGAAATTATCTAAAAAGTAACCTATTTAGCAAAAAGTAGTCTAAAATAACAAACTTTCTGTTGTTTCATGCAATGTATTAATTTGACTTGAGATTGAAACAAGTTTTATGGAATATTGAAGATATGGAAAATCAGAAATGAAGATCAAAAATTGAGAGTCTCCTAAATTCTGACTTTGCAAGTATGGATAATGGACGTTAAGACCATGTGGGCCTCTTGTTTAAGCTAAAAATAGTGTAAATATCAGTATATAAGCACCAAAGAAATGACATGACAGATAAGGAATTTGTCAGTAAACACAAGGATTGCAACAGGCAAGAAGAGAAATGGTGACAGGAAAGGGAGATAATAAAAGATCTTTAGAAAAAGGAATTGTTGGATTATTAAACATCAGATTCAAACCACTGTCAGATTGTCTAAATTGCACTAACTTGTAAAATCTTAATGTGTTAAGTTAATAATTGTTATCCATATACTGAATATTATTTTCAGTGTTATCCATATATTGAATATTATTTTCAGTGTTATCCATATATTGAATATTATGTTCAGTGTTATCCATATATTGAATATTATTTTCAGTGTTATCCATATATTGAATATTTTTTTAAGTATTATCCATATATTGAATATTATTTTCAGTATTATCCATATATTGAATATTATTTTTAGTATTATCCATATATTGAATATTATTTAGTATTATCCATATATTGAATATTATTTTCAGAATTATCCATATATTGAATATTATTTTTGGTGTTATCCATATTTTGAATATTATTTTCGATGTTATCCATATATTGAATATTATTTAGTATTATCCATATATTGAATGTTATTTTCGATGTTACCCATATATTGAATATTATTTTCGGTGTAATCCATATATTGAGTAATGTATCTTTAAATGGAATATTTTATATTGTATTGTTACAGTCCTCCAGTTCACAACGCCTTCTACACAAGTATAGACAGTATGCCAGAAATTAAACCTCCACGTCGCAAATCTGTCGTCCTTGTCAGTGATTTGGTAAGTTATGCCAAAGGGTAACTCTCAATATCACAAAAATATTAAGTTCTTGTCAGTGACTTTGGTTAGTTATGCCAACCATTAACTCCCCTTGACACAAATCTATAGTTTTTGTCAGATTTCAGAAGTATGCCAGATATTAAACCTCAAGGTTGAAATTTGTAGTTTTTGTCAATGATTTGGCAAGTATAACTGAGAAATTATAAATCCACATCACACAACTAGAATTCCTGTCATTGATTTGATAAGAATGCCAGAAATCTTACTCCCATGTTGCAAATCTGTAGTAATTTTCATGAATTTGGTAAGTAAACAGTTACTTTGTATCACCATTTATATCAGATATATTTATGCGTATTAAGAAAACTTCAAGAGAACAATAAACAGTTATATTTAGAATATGTATAGGGATTCAAAGTTGACTGCAGAGTGATATTGACGGGGTCTGCATATTATTAGGAACTTCCTGTGGGTTTTACTAACCCTCTATGGTTCTGTAGGGGGTCAGTATAGCAAACCATATAACAAATTTATCGCACCAAGGACCTTTCTCTTCTTTTAGCATTTACCCCGTATTCATCCTATTTTATAACCACAACGTAAACATTGTAATGTGTTAAGTGAAACTAAATATTCATGAGACAATGGGAGATAGCTTACCAACACGTTAAACGGGACACAACTTCAAATTGCATCTGCAATACGAATTTAAACATGTTAAGCGACGACAGGAATGTTTGTCAGCGCTATATTGCCCCATAAGATGCATACTGACCCTCTACAGTCTCATAGAGGGTCACAGAACCAATCATAACAACAGAAATTCATCCGATGTGCAATGAAAGTGGTTTGTTGTTTTGTCTTTAAAATATATTTATATTTAATAGTAGGTAAAGAAATAGATGGGATTTATCGACCTCATCCAACAGCTATAATTGCATAATGATATATATAAACATTGATATCTGACAAGTTTTCAGATAATATGTTTAGATATTACTTTTCTTTTGTGATAAATGTAATGTTCTCTCTTTTTGGTTCTCTAACATCTGATAAGTATTTTATATACAACATTTAAATCTTTCGTTTCTGCAACAGGTGATGAAGGTAGGCTTGTTTATAGATGTTGATTATTGATGTTGTTTAGTGTGTATTGAAAACAAATTGTTAGTATTAGCATGATGTTCTGAGTTATCTCCCTTTCATCAAATTTGAGCTTTAGATATTGGCATGTTCCAAGTTGTCTCCCTTTAGATTCATAATTGTCTCCCTTGATTTTTAATTTTATGTTTTATGAACCAAATGATTTTGTTTGCACTTGAACTTTTAACGTCTTTATGCATTTGTGTGGAATAGTAAGCTATTTATTTGAAACTGTACTTTAAGTGTAGGTGTCTTAACTATTTTCATCCTGTTATGCAGGTAGAATTTATGTTCAATAAAGGAATGTGAACATTTTTCAATTTGTTTCTCTAAGCATTGTCGGATGTTTTATAAGCATTTTATGTGTGGTATTTAAAAAATATTTAATTTCTATATTTTTTTTTTAAATAAAAGATTTTCACCTTTAAAAATTTTGGACAGAATTTTGCAAGGCAAATGTGTTTTCATTAATTTTTTCATTTTGATTTCAAAATGTGCCTACAATTTAAAAAAAACAAACTATATTTCTGTAATTCTTTATGTGTATTAAAACACATCTAGAGAAAATAAAATTAAAAAACATTTGGACCCTTTATTTAATGATATACATAAGTCCTGTTAACAGCATTGACTGGAAATTTATACCAGCAATATTTATTGTGGTATATTGCAAGCTTATAGAGAATTTAAATGTGAACTGATGTCCTTGTGAAAGTAATTTTCAGAAAATGTGAAGAGCATATTAAAAATAGATAAAATAGCAATGAATAAGTGTTTATTGACAGTAAAGTTTGTAATGATGTGTTGGATTAATCTTAGGGTGGGGTTGGGTTGGATAGGTAATATGTTCTATATCCTCTGTTTTTCACAGTAAGATAGTGTTAATAAGTAATATATGTATATTCATAAAGCCACTAAGTTTAGAAAGTTGCAAAAAAGTTGTCAATCTTGACTTGAAACCAGTTTATTTAGTTGATCATGTTTTATATAATATGTCTCCTTTTAATGTTGTCCTATTGGCATTTGTCCAAACATGAAGAACACTTTTACAAATTATTAATAAATGAAGGTTATTAAGATGATAATTTGATATTTCATTGCCATCATTGTAAAAAATTTACCTATTATTCATAATTATAAATAATATGTTATGATTAGTCTGCCTATGTTCAATATCTGTAATTATGTGTAGAGAAAAATCATTATTTGAATTATCAAAATTAGTATTCATTACATGAACATAATTGCGAAGTTATTCATAGAATGTTAATAACATTATGTTTTGATTATGAGTATTACGATAGTGCCTGTTGAGTAGAAAGTGTAAGCCACACTTAAAAAAATAATACAGAAATCAAGCTAACTAGTTCACATCAATTTAATTTATTTGTGTTGAATGTTTTCAAGATTTGACATTAGTTTGAGTTTGGGCTTCATTTAGTATTAAGAAATGAAGTATTACAGTTTATATGTGCTTTGTGATTTTTCTAACCTGATTTTGAAACTACAAATTCTTTTGTTGATACAATATTACAATTGCTTGCTTTGAAATATGTTGAAATGAATAGACAATTTTTGGTTCTACAAAAAAATTCTTTAATTTGAAAAAAAGTTTTTGAAACAGTTATAACTTCTTATTTGTCTTCAGTGATCTTGATTAAGCCATTTTGTCATGTGGTTAGTTTTGCACACTATTTATTGTTTCTTAACCCTATGGATAAAGCATTGCATGATTGCCCTGTTACATCATGTAATTAACATCAAAATAATTATGTAACAGAATTTTTTATATTAACAGATAAATGCTTAATACATTTTTATAAGAATAAATTTCGTAGAAATAAGTTATAACTGGGAAGCCATACCTGAAGTATTTAAGGTGAAATATTAACTTCGTATTTGTATTTTCATGTCAAAATTTTATCTCGATAAAGGATTGGCACTTAAACTGACCTAGTTTATGCTGTTTTATCCAACTTTGTCATCTAGATGCTTGATATTGTTTAGGCGATAATTAATTAGTGAAAGAAATTAAGTGTTGTTTGAATCCCATCCTTTGTACTACTGACTCACTATGATTCGTCTGTAGTCATGTTCACTATTATCAATTAGCTTTAATCTAAATGATTTTCTTATATGTTCATTCTTCTGCAGGTCATGAAGGTATATTCCTTGCACAAACATGTCTGTACTTGTATAACACACAATCTTTATTGTTAGTCTGGTTTCCGGGACCCCAAGGCATTTCATTATCAGGGTCAGGTCACATCTGGCGTCATCTTGTTTTTGCCGACTTTCGCATGTGTAAGAAATGTGATTTTAGTTCCAAATACATGGGCGTAGCTCTAAGTGCTAGGTTTTACTCTAAGACCATCTCACTACATCGACTAAAACAGCCCTTGAAAATTTAGAAACATTGACATAGCAACGACAGTTGGTTTTCCAGAAAGGGCAGATGTAAATATTCAAAATAAAAACTCAGTGGCGCTATGTCACCCTTTATTTATATTCCAGGAGGCAAAACGTGATTAAAAGTGCCACGCCCACCCTTGACCTCTTGCTTGAAATTCATCTGCTAATTACAAATATCAACATAATAAATTCCTCCGATTATCTTACACAGAAGGGCTGGTTCCCTGAGATTCAAATGAGCCCGTTTTCGAGTTTCTTATTCACGTATATATTGAGTTATTCTCAATTTATGTGTTTGTAACTAAAATCGCGTTTTTAACACATGTGAAAGTCCGTAAAAACAAGATGGCGTCGGATGTCACCTGACCTTGATAATGAAATGCTGAGGGGTCCCGGGAACCAGACTATATTTATTGTCTGCAGAATTAACTCTCAGGTTCTTCTGGCATTTCTAAAATCCTGTGCCAATTATTTCGGAGAAAAGCAAAACAAATTTAAAAAGCAAATTTAAAAATCTGTGGCAATTTTTTCAGGGATAAACATTAATATTTGAGAAGGAAATTTAATTCTCAATGTTCATTTAACTCAATGTATATAATATTGAAGTACAGTACTGTTCTTATACATTTATAAATAAATGCCAATTAGGAAACATAGAAAGGTTTATCTATTATAAAGGATCTAACAACATTACAGTGTATATAGAGGTCAACACCATCTTGAACTTTATTTATCAACTATTCATCAATCAACTAGATTGGGCCCCTTTGGTAAACTTTTTTTTTAGTCAATATAACTGTATTGCACCCATGTGTTTATATTAACCTTCCCCCTATTTTTTTTATACTTAACTCTTTTCCAAAGTGTTTATCTCCTTTTATATATTGTATGCACTCTTTGGGGAAATTTATTTAAATCAATACGTTATACCATAGGAACTTACTGTTATTGTATTTACGGTACATAAACTAAATAGCTATTGGCTGGATTTACACATATGTTTGAACAGTGAACTGTTAGTTTTTGCTAGGGCAATGCCTTAACAATTATGACATCATTAAGGCAATTAAATTCATTGGCAAATAAAGGTCATTGACTGTCCGTTGGTTCATCAAATGGGTTTAGAGTTGTAATAGTAAATAGTTAATTTATAAATTGGAATAAGACATACTTTTATTACTTTATTGGCATTTCACTTTCAAAGGTTCTATTCAGCTAGGTCACTAATAATGTTGTCAGATCCTGTAGGGTAAAGTTTTAATTTAAATGACACTAAAAAAATAATTAATCTTTTATTATTAAAAGGGAGTTTTATTTACTGTGACTTTTCTTAATTTTTTATCAATTTTATTTATTAATGAAAAAGACCCACAAAGAATCTGTTAGAAAATGTAGACAATATGTATGAATGTTCAAGTTAATCCTTTTTAACACAAATGATACAAGATTGAGTTCTTTATTTGACACTCAGTGTAACAACTCATACTAAATTAAGCTTATACTTTTAACACTTGTAAAACACAATATTTGTAACATTTAGGTTTACTAGTACATACTATACTTTAAACACTTTTACCATTTTAAACATTAATTTTTGTAACACTCACAAATGTATAGAGACTTTATTTTCTGTGACACATGCAAGGAATATATAACCTAATATGTTAAATAATATAAGGATATATATATAATATATTAGATAATACAGGGATATATATATAACCTAATATGTTACAATAAACATTTACATAACGTTTAAGTAACATTCAATTAAGGTTTTTAGCCCATTGTTGGTCACAGTCATGTAAGTCAGTCAATATTAGAGAGTTTAAATGCTACACTGTCACACAGTCAGGTAAGTTTTCAATAACTCGTCCATCTCTGTCGTCTGCATAAACTTTTCACAATTTTATACTTCTTCTCGAAAACTGCGGGACCAAATTTTTTTCCAAACTTGATAGGAAGTATCCCTAGCGAAAGGGGATTCAGATTTGTTCTAATGAAGGGGCTCGGCCCCAAGAGGGTGTCGCTAGGGGGCCAAAAGGGGGAATTTTGACAAAACTTCAAAAATCTTCTTATCAAGTAGAAGGCCAAGAAATTAATGCTTTGGTATACAGTAACTTTAGGGCATGGAGAACCAAGTTTGTTCAAGGCATGACCCTGGGGTCAAAAATAGATAATGCATTTTTGGGTCAAAGTTCAATACTATAGCAAATATGTGAACTTTTCACATATTTTACTTCTCCTAAACCATTGGACCCAGTTCATCCAAACTTGGTAAGAAGTATCCTTAGGGGAAGGGGTTCAGATTTGTTCAAATGAAGTGGCTCGGCCACCCTAGGGGGCACCAATAGGGGGGAAATTTAACAAAACTTTTTTTTGGTATATAGTAATTTTAGGGCATGGAGAACCAAGTTTGTTCAAGGCATGACTCTGGGATCAAAAATAGGTTTCGCATTTCGGGGTGAAAGTTGAACACTAGCAAATATGTTAACTTTTCACATTTTTGACCTCTTGTCCAAAACTTCTTGACTAATTTTCTCCAAACTTGGTAGAAGTCATCCCTGGGGAAAGGGAATTCAGCCTTGTTTAAATGAAATGGCTCGGCAACCCCAGGGGGCGACACAAGAGGAAAATTTGACAAATTTAAAAAATCTTCTTATAAACTAGAAGGCCTAGAGCTTAATAAATGTTTTGGTATATGTTAACTTTAGGGCACGGAAAACCAAGTTTGTTCAAGGCGTGACCCTTTGAGTCAAAAATAGGTTACATGTTTTTGGGTGAAAGGTCAACACTATAGCAAATATGTTAACTATTTACATTTTTAACTTCTTGTCTAAAACTACTGGACTAATTTCATCCAAACTTTGTAGAAGTCCTCCCTGGGGGAAGGAAGTTCAGATTTATAATGGGCTCAGTCCCCAGGGGGCACAACTTCAGGGCCAAAAGCGGGAAAATTTGACAAAATGTAAAAAATCTTCTTCTTATAAAGTAGAACACCTGGAGCTTAATGCTTTGGTTTGTAGTAACTTTAGGGCATGGAGAACCAAATTTGTTCAAGGCATGGGGGTCAAAACTAGGTTATGCATTATTTGGTCAAAGTTCAACACTATATTTTATAGCAGATATGTTTAATATACACATTTCAGACTTCTTTTCCAAAACTACTAAGGGAGTTAAGATTTGTTTAAATGATGGGGCTCTGCCTATTTCAACCAGATAGACATTAAGGCCCAATGGGTCTCTTGTTATACCTATTGCAATTACAGTCCTCAGCACAGATGTTTTTCTCACATTATTCTTGTCAAATTATAAAATCTCAAAAATGGTTGATCCCATTTCAATCAACTTTGTAAGAACAATGTTGTATAAAGACAACTCCAATGAACACTACTAAGAAAAATAATCATTAAGACTTTAAGCTTCAGGTGAGCGTATCAAGGTCTGTTGGGCCTCTTGTTTTTATCACCAGTGTTTCTATACATATATCTGTAATAAAGTAGTAATGTAATGTAGTAGATTTTTTAAAACTATTTTCAATAACTTATGTATATGTGCAGCAACATAATTTATTTTATATGATATACAATTTTTATAGTTTTTTTTTTTTTTTTTTTTTTTTTTAAAAAAAATGAAGAATTTTCTAGACGTTGTTTTTTAAGCCACTGTAGAATTTGAATGCTATTTTGATAGAATTAATGGGTAGATATTTGTGTTTGTGTTGTGATTTTGTTGTTGTTCTTAATAAAAATTATGTGTTGTGTTTTGGTTTTTGCATTTCATGTAGACTAGAATTTTTATACCAGTTAGGACTTTGCAAGTCTACAAGCATGAAGCCAAGAGAGTACATGTTCAAAGGGTTGTGTTGTTTATTATTGGGCCTTAAAATAAGTTCTTGATTTTAAATTTTGTTGCAATAAATAATGTTTTTTGTAATTATTAGTTTGATAATGATAATGTGTTCGGTTTGAAATTATATTTTATGAACTCTGATTTGATCTAGCTATAGTCGTAAACTTTTCCCAATACAGCTGACTGTACTTCATTTACTTTATAGTAATTACTTGAAGGTTGACGGTATACATATTTTCTCTTTTTAAGTTTTAGCTTACACTAATAGATCATACAATTTCTTACTCTTACAAATAAGTAACATTAGATTTAAGTGCTGTAACAACTGTATTTAACCTCCAAATCTGACCTTGTAGTTAATGGTCAGCGCAGCAACCAGTAGGCCAGAATTTATTTTCTGTGGTCAACACAAGCCAATCAGTTAAATAATGGTTATTATGTGACTTCCTTGTCTGGAGACAGACATATGAAGAATAGCACAATGACAGACTGACTCAGTGTCAGAATAAAGTGATTAACTTGCAGTATAATAACAGTGTGTCTGCAGCATGATATAAAAGTGAGATAGCACTGTATAAGATTGACTAAGTTATACCCTCGCAACGAGGTTAGGGTGTATATTGGAATCACCTTGTCTGGATGTCTGTCGTCCACAGTAACTCCTCATTAATTAACAGGTGGATTTCATTGAAACTTTGCATGAATGATCAGTATCTGATGTAGTTGTGCACCGGCATTTTAATTTGAGATTTCGACCCTTTTTGATGGAGTTATGCCCCTTTGTGCAAAATACTTGTCCGCGCAACTCCTCCTTAACTTACAGGTTGATTTCATTGAAACTTTATATGAATGATCAGTATCTTATATAGTTGTGCACCAGCATTTTAATCTTGAATCTCTACCCTTTTTGATGGATTTATGCCCTTTTGTGCAAAATACTTGTCCGCGCAACTCCAGTGCACCCACATTTTAATTTTGTTAAAGTATAACTCTCAAATAAATATAACTTGGCGGAAGCAGGGTTATTAGTCAGCCATCCTGGCGACAGCTCTAGTTTGTACTGTCACAAGAGTAATAAACTAAAAAAAATGCAAATGTAGTACCCACCAAAAATGTGGATGAATTTTTTTATACAGCTAACATAACTACACCACAATAGAAATAAAACCACTAATTTTTCTTCAGAGTGGACAGCTTTTTCTGATAATATGTAGAGCACGGGAACCATGGCATGTTAACATCTTTGCCAACACTCTGTAGTTGTGTCATACTTGTCAGTAGACAAAATCATTTATATATACACTTGCTCTAACTAATATTTAAAACAGATGTAAATGTATTACATATATAGCAACATTTTAATAGTGATTAAACATTGGTCAGTTTAACTATCACAATAAGATCTTGATGAAATGGAAAAAAATAGAAATAACAAGTCCAGTGTTTGTATTTAGATGTCATTGAAGTTTTGATTTATAATATGAAAATTTCCATCTTCTGTGCCCAAGCGTATCCATGTGCTGATACTTGATGACAAATAAAATTTAACTAAAATCTTACACAGTTGTCTTCTCCTGTCACCTTTCTGTCATAATCATGTATTTACTTATAACACAAACTTGTGTTTTATGTTTATTTTCAATGTATAGTAAGCATTTTATGTTTACCTGTTTCAGACTATGCAGGTGTCAAAGAGGAACGCTGGTGTACCCTCAGCCATGGTGGCCAGACAGTCATTGAAAGACGAAGAATTGGTATATGTATTACATTTTTACCAGTGAAATATAAAGAAATATCCTTTAGATAAATATGTTATCCTTCACCAGTGAAAATAACAGTTATTTTCACTAGTGAAGATTACAGTTATTTCACTGGCGATATCGGTCCGCACTGAACATTGTTTACGAAGTAATATTTTTATATCACTGTCTATAAATTTTATTAATTTTGAGCTATTTAAACCGTTTCAAACATTATTCAAAATGTTTGTGATGTTGTTATATTTGCTTATTTATTTATCAATTCAATAAGATCTACTTTCTGTGCGGACTTATTGATGCTGGGGGTAAAATGTACCATGACACTTTTAACAGTTGATTCATGAAGCAATACATTTGAAATGGTAAAAAAGGGAAAATGTAATAAACAGAAAATTCAATGTTGTTTTCTTGAATATCATAATTTTTCCACTTGTGAGACAGAATTCTTTGATATTTTTCACTTGTGCTACATACTCGTGAAAATATCAGAATTCTGTCTCACTCGTGAAATATATTTGATATTCAAGCAAACAACATTGAATATCCTCTATATATATATATATATATATTTCTCATCCTTTCCCTATATTTCTTAATTGTATGAATATTGATACTGAATTATGCTAGATATTGAGTTGAAAGGTTTGAGTTTATGAATAAGAAACTGGACATTTGAAATTATAATAGAGAACATGGTAAATAAAGCAGTCTTTGTCCTCAGCTTTAGGGGTCAAAAGGAGGAACATTTGTTAAATTACAACAACATAATATATTTCTGAAATACAAGTGCTAGAGCTCTGTTATTTTAATCTGCTACATAACTGAAAGTTGTGATAAACACAAATACACATGTAAACAAAGTAAAAATTTCTATTATAATTCCTTAATAGAAAGGACAGTCTTGATATGACCTAGACATGGGTTGAAAGAGACATCGAACCCCAATAAAACAACAACAAAAAACCAATCTTAATGGAAGTGAAGTTTTAGAAATAAATCAAAATCATATTTCAAGGCAATACATTAGTTAAGATTTAGGTTGGTGACAGAAATTTATAGTCGTTAATTGCTTGCAATATAATATTTTGAACTTTCTTTATCTTGTAGAAAATGCACGTTTACAAGAAAACATTGCAAGCCTTGATATACCCTATCTCCAGCACCACACCGCATAATTTTGTTGTATGGACGGCTACGTCCCCTACGTACTGTTTCGAGTGTGAGGGACTACTGTGGGGTATGGTGAGACAGGGTGTCAGATGTACAGAGTGTGGGGTGAAGTGTCATGAGAAATGTAAAGACCTTCTCAACGCAGACTGTTTACAGCGTATGTATCCTCTTTCTACAATTGCCTTCTTGTTTAAGACATCAAAACTCTGTATTAAAGATTGAAGATTCAAAATGCATATCAGAAATAATTTTCATTAAGTAATCAAATTTAATTGTAGTATGAAGTTTCAGAATTAGATTGATAGATACGAAAAGGAATTTAGAAAATCTTCATTTGTGGATATTTTGTAGTTATGTCTTAAGTTTACCATTGAAGCAGGACTATGTCTTATTTACTATGATATATAGGAAGTTGATTATAACATACAATAGATAGTCTTATGACATAGAGTGTTGTCGTATGTTATCTGCATTGAAGTAATGAACAAGGGTGATAATTTAAAAAAAAAAAAAGTACATTATAAGATGAATTGGATCAACAGAACAAAAGACATTATCAAACTAACAATAGTGACATTTCATAAGTCAGTTACTACACAAGAAAAGGAAATTTAAACAATATCACAACAATTCTTAAAGCTTCCAGGGTACTTACATTTATTTCAATGGATCAACTTAAGATGACAACTCTGCATAAAAGCAGGTAATGTGGTTTAAGCTGTAAATAAGGCCTCAAACTTCTATAACTTTCAGCATGGGAAAAGAAATCTTCTTTTGTTACAGCAAATTCTAGTGTTGAATTAAATAGTAACAATCATGTTGTAGGGGCTGCAAAAGTTAAACAAAGAATTGTGATCCAATATAAACAAAGAATTGTGATCCAATATAAACAAAGAATTGTAATCCAATATAAACAAGAATTGTGATCCAATATAAACAAAGATTGTAATCCAATATATACAAAGAATTGTGATCCAAAATAAACAAAGAATTGTGATCCAATATAAACAAAGAATTGTGATCCAATATAAACAAAGAATTGTGATCCAATATAAACAAAGAATTGTGATCCAATATGACCAATTTTTTATAGGGGCTGCTGAGAAAAGTTCTAAGCATGGAGCAGAAGATAAAACGCACAACATAATAATGGCCATGAAAGATAGAATGAAAATACGGGAAAGAAATAAACCAGAAATATTTGAATTAATAAGGTAAAACTTACTTCTGTGATTATAAAAGTTTATTAAAAAGCTCTTACTGTACATACAGTAGTACCTTTTTTAAATGTGTCTTTGAAAGATTAGTTTCTGCAAATAATGCTGAAGAATAGGTTCACTACTACATAATTTATGCTACAACATAATGTATGCAACATGGTTATTAACAAACAAACAAAACAAAAAATTGTTATTTTTGGGCTTCTTTAATGTTTGTTGTGTTAACTTGGCCATGCAGTAAACATAAGTGTAGGAAAACAGTAAAATACACATTTGTTTTAATTTTGAAAAATGTTTGGAAAAGCAGCTTTAAAATTGAAATAACTTTTTGAATAATTTGAAATTTGCTCAATGCAAAAATGGCTCAGTTATGATGACACAGTCTTATATCATGAATTATACAAAATGTCAGTCATTAATTAAGTGATTATAACTTTGTAAATCTTTATTTTTTAGAAGATTGATTCCAGAAGAAATTCATGAGAGTTCATAACAAGCACATATTTAATGACAAATTTTTCTTCAAAACAGGTCAACACATTTGGTATTTTGCTTCATTTCTTTGTTTAATCAACAGTTTTAATTGACCAATATTCTTAAATGATAATTTGTGATGTTTGTATATAAAGGCAAGTTTTTGGAGTTGATAAAAAGTCGCATACTGGCCATATGAAAGCAGTTAAACAAAGTGTTTTGGATGGAACGTCCAAATGGTCAGCAAAAATAGCAATTACTGGTAAGTGCTTGCAGGAGCGTCATGTCTTGCATGGAATGTTGACTGTTTGTTGTAGCTGTGCCGTTATTGGTGTCTTTTGTATGTGGTAAGATCATTCTCAAAGTGGCAGCTCTCTTGTCTGAACTTGATAACAAAAATTATATGCCTTTGTGAATTTCTTTTATAAATAAATTAGGAGATGTATCACCTTACCATGTAGACTTTTATATTTTTGGTCAAATCAACAAAGCTGTTGTAATTCACGTGGAGCTGTAGAGTACTGTAATGTAACTGTTAGGTACTTACATGTCATTTATCTAAATTATCAATATACTTAAATATTTTGTTGACTGAAATATTGATTAGTTCATTAGATTGTTTAACTTTATACTCTAAAAAAAACTTTCAAGGAAATATGAAGGATGGAAATCCATCTGTAAAATTATGTTACAATAAACTGGAAACTTTAAATATAATTCTTAAATAGTCCTGTTTATAGGGTTTGATATATGAACTTTTAAGATTAAAACTACAAACAAATGTAAAGAAAGCAGTTTCAAGTTAGTGCATTAAATTTGTAAGTTTTGGTTAAACCAAAAATGTGATCATAAAAATTAAATTTATTCCTTCAAAGGATTAATAGAGAGCTGTTACCCCTGGTAACCCTTATTGTTGTATCTAGTTCACTGATATGAAAAATGAAGTGTTTCATGTAACTATATTTAAATACTTTTTTTTTAGTCAATCTGGACCAAAGGTTCAAGGTGGACTTTTCTCATACAAATCCTGTCCGTCAACCACCATAAACTTTTCCAAATTTCGACTTCTTCTCCTAAATCACTGGACCCATTTCATCCAAACTTGGTAGGAAGTATCCCCTAGGGGAAGGGGATTCAGATTTGTTCAAATTAAGGGCTCAGCCCCCTAGGGCAAAACTTCAAAAATCTTCTTCTAATAACTAGAAGGCCTAGAGCTTAATGTTTCGGTATGTAGTAACTTTAGGGCATGGAGAATCAAGTTTGTTCATGGCATGACTCTTGGGTCAAAAATAGGTTATGCGTTTTGGTGTCAAAGTTCAACACTATAACAAATATGTTTACTATTCACCTTTTGACTTCTTGTCTAAAACTATCAGACTAATTTCATCTAAACTTGGTAGAAGTCATCCCTGGGATAAAGGAATTCAGATTTGTTCAAATGAAGGGGCTCAGGCCCCAGGGGGCACTACTTTGGGGGCCGAAAGGGGGAAAATTTGATAAAATTTCAAAAATCTACTAATAAACTAGAAGGCCTAGAGCTTAATGTTTTGGTATGTAGTTCAACACTATAACAAATAGTTAACTATTCACATTTTTGACTTCTTGTCCAAAACTATTGGACCGATTTCATCCAAACTCAATAGAAGTCACATCTCTGGGGAAAGGGAATTCAGATTTGTTCAAATGAAGGGGCAGAAAAGGGGAAAATTTGACAAAATTTCAAAAATCTTCTAAAAAACTAGAAGGCCTAGTGCTTAATGCTTTGGTATGTAGTAACTTAAGGGCATGGAGTACCAAGTTTGTTCCAGGGGTGACCCTAGGGTCAAAAGTATACAAATGCCAATCCAGATGGACTTTAAAATCCATTAAACATCACGACAGCCACATACTTGTATAGTGGGCACTTATAGAAAAATCTTATAAATGTTAATGAGTAATTCAGAGGTATTGATTTGTGGCACTAAAAGTAATGTTTTCTCATTTATTTTCAACTTCTACGTGTTGTAATGAATTACTGAATGGGGAGAAACACCATAGCTTCTCATATCACATCAGTGAACAGATTTAATGGATAAATAGTATGTCTAATTATCTTTCCCTTATTGTGGTTGTTTAACTGTAGCCATGGTAACCAGGTGACAAAATATAGTCTGTTTATAGAATCAGATACCGGTAGATCTTTTGTGGAATTATGTTCGAACTTAAACATTTTTATAAGTGATACATTTTTAACACAGTTAAGTTAAAATTAGTTATGTTAAGTTTATGACCAAAGGTCAGTGTTTCATTAGTTTTATGAGCTCTTCTATATTGTAAAGGTTATAAATTTAAAGCATATTGTTTATAGTTACATGTAGTTTAAAATTTCCTTTGTAATACTATGAAGAATCAGTTAACCTGATATTAAAGGATAAAAAAGGAGTACAAGGGCATAAGTCTGTCAATAAAATTGAAAAAGTTGTAAGAGTTGTCCAACAGCCATAACTCTATCAATAATATTTGAAAATACAAATGAGCAGCTCAAGGGCAATAACTCTGGCAAGGACTTTGTAAAAGAATAAATGTTATCCATAATGAAAGGTAGCTGTGCAAAGAAATTCAATGCATATGACCTGTCCCAAGCACTGAATTATTAGTACATTTAATCATGCTATGAGTAAATTTATATTAACCATGCCATAGTGCACATAAACCACACCATAAGCACACATCATAGTTTGAGTACATGTATTTAAGCCTTGTCTTTAGTACATAAAACTGCATTATAGTATATCTAAATAGTACCGGTACTATGAATACTCTTTAACCATATACAACTATAACACTTAAACCACACTATTTTTGTTATCATACTTTATTTTGTCACATCAGGTTTCAAGGTAAACTCTAAGTAAACATGCTAATTTGTTTATTGCATGTAAATGGTTGTTTTTGTCTCGTCTACTTTATAGTTAAAGCATCTTTTGATAGCATTTTGTATTTTGCTGCATGTAAAATGCATGTGTTTTGTCAACAGTTCTCAAGGTAATGGTACAAACCTTATCATTATTTGGTTGCATGCCAAATGCAAGTAGTTAGTCTTTTCAGTTTTTCCCAATTTTAAGTTTGTTATCCCCTTAGAACGTTTGATTTTACATCTTTCATTGAATGTTAGTGCATGGACCGTGTGATTGATAGTAAATACTAGTTAGTGCATTTGTGTTTAATTAACTAGCATCAATATCATAGACAATCAAAGAATATAGAGTATATAGAAAATTTCTTGAACATTAAAGAGTTGTATTGGGCAAATTGATCTTCAAAGAAATAAATGTTATACACGTACATATTTACTTTGCTGCAGCCATTAATTGCCAAAAGCTTTCATGTGAAGCATTAACTTTCAATCAGCTATCAATATGATGAATAAGCCTTGTTTAGAAACTGTTTTAATATGATTTCATAGTCATTTTCTTCTTTTATGACATAACCAATTTTTTTCCTTATGAATAATTCAAGCTTCTGCTTTTCAATATAAGTTTTAAATAAACTTGTCCAAGCTACATTAACTGGTCTGTCTGAAGGTGTGGCTGTTCACCACTCAGCTACTTTCAAGTAAACTTTACTGGACATATTCTCTAATTGAGAATTCTTACCTGTAAAACCAGTATAAACAAAATAATGTCTTAATATTATAATTATTAAGAGTATTATTTAATCAAAATGTACATATCGATATTCTAAAGTATCACTGATTAATTAAGCACATTTACCCAAGCACTAAGTCTTCTTAAATAATTATAAAGTTAACATTTAAAACTATTATTTCAGGAAATCTACTCCATATGAGACTACAGCTTGCAAAAGTGCAAATCATATAATGTTCTTAATTTACCAAGTTTCACTTTCAGGACTAAAGTTTGTGCATGTTTTGGTGTCAGAACACCTGGTTGTCATGTTTTCTATGGAATCCTGATACTGCCTTATTTCTTATGTCAGCTTGGTTCTATCAAACTTGACACAACCTAGAAATGGAAATATGGAGGCAAAGGGGAGAAAATGTAATGTGCAGAAAACTGGTGGAATTGAATAAAATATAATGCAATGACATGGAAAGAAAAGTTCTGAGTAATAAATCACATTTTTGTTTCCTCTGCATCACAGTTTCACCACTTTGCCATCAACTCGGGTTCAGGTTATGGCCTTTTTGTTTTAGGTTGACAGAGTGCAGTGGTGTAGTAATAGATGTCCAGTATCAGGAATCTGTATTGCCCCTTGTGTTTGTCTTGGAGAATGTCCCCATGTGTTGTCTCTTGTCTTTCAGGAATACTTTTTGCATTAAAGAGAGTTACCTTAGAGGCCACTTACGTCAAGCTAATCAGCATATCATTCAGGGCACATATGAATGGTCTGCCAAGGTTGACATCACAGGTAGATTCGGACCTTGCTGTTCTACTCAGCATGGCCCACAGCACAAATATTAGGCTATAAACGGTGGCCGGGAACTTAGTCTATGAGGGTTGTTCAAAAATAAAATTTTATTCTTTTTTTGATGAGATATATTTTAAGATGTATAAAATGACTTTAATAAATAACTCTTAAAAAGTGGAATATTTGTGAATTCCTGCTTAATGGTATTAGTGCCCTCTTGCATGAGTGCTGTAATAGTTTGAACAATTAAACAACATAACTGGGGGGTTGGGGAATTGTTTAAAAGGAATACATCTTTCATTTCTGTTTTTTCGTGATACTTCTTGAGTTAATACTTGATTAAGTGTGAAACATATCCAAAATTACATTTTTCAGAATAAAGAATTGATACAATAAAAAACTGGAATTACCCAAACCCAAAGTGTACATGTGTCTATATATATTTACAGTACCAATGTTGTCTGTGTGGTATATGAAGACTACTTCAATGTAATGTATTTATAACGCCATAATTACATTTGGTCATGTGAGGCTATTTTGACGTCATATTATCAAGATATTTCTTAGGGATATTCAACATTTGGCTCTTTGATCAAATGGGTTTATATCCCTTCAATAAAGATTTTGTTTATATGTTATAATATATTGGCACAATTTTAATAAATACATTCAATAAAACTGTAAATATAAGTACGGTAATGAATGTTTAAACAAATGTAATTATGGTATTTCAGTACACATTGCTATTGCTGACAAACTATTATAAAGCCTTAACAGGTATTATTCAGTTTGTTAGCAATAGCAATGTGAATAATAGGATCATAAGTACATTGGCTTAAGTAATAAAATATTAACAAATTACGAAACTAAAATTTATTATTATTTTTAAATAAGTAACCCATTAGTTTTATCTTCATTTAAACGTAATTTGGTTAATTTTATTTGCTAATAAAATAATAATCGAGGTAATTCTAACTATAGCCTTAAGAAAGGATATTTAAAAGCTATCAAAATGTTTTCTTTCATGACTACTCTAACAAGTTTAATTAAAGAACAACCCTCATGGATATATAATATGTAGATAGATTGCTAGAAATTATGTCCCCCAAATGAAGTGTGTTTGTGTTTCTCCCCAAAGAAGTGTGTTTGTGTTTCTCATCTGAACAAAATGTGTTTCTTCTTAATATTCTTTCTTTTTTATGTTGTAAACCATTTTCTCAGAAACTACAAGACTGTTGTTGATAAAACTTCACAGGAATAGTCATTAGCATATGAAGATGTGCAATCGCAACAATTCTTTTTTTGTTGATCTGATATCCAAGATGTCAGCCATGGCCTCTGATTGGTCAGAATTGAGATATTATCCAATTTCATTCAAATGTGGCAAACCAGTGTATGAGAACACTGCAAATTAATCTGCGTATGATTTTTCCCAATCTGTTATCCAAGATGGGAGCCATGGCCGCTGATAGGTCAAAATTTGGCTATTGTCCCATTTCATTAATATTTGATAAATAGATGAATTAGGACACAGCAAACTCAATCTAATATTCATGATTTATTTCCTATCTGTTATTCAAAGATAACAGTCAATGGCCTCTTATTGGTCAAAAATAAGATTTGTCTGATTTCCTTTGAATATGGTACAATAATAGATGTATTATCTAGGACACCTTACACTTAACCACATATGATTTTTTTTTATCTGTCAATCATGATGGCCCCCATGGCCTCAGATTGGTAAAAAATTAAGGTATATTCCGTCACTGTGACCTCAACAATGTATGATTGGCTGCCATAACAACAGAACTTCTGATTTGTCAAAAATTAAGATATTGTGTGACTTCACTCAAGTTTGGTTTTCAGGTATCAGGACACTACAAACTCCACCGCATAAGATTAGTTGCCATAGCAACTTAATTGAGGCATGAACCTAATAGGTTGAAATTCAGATATTGTCTGATTTCAATCAAATTTTGTGTATAGATATATGAGGACACTGCCAACTCAACATGTGATTGGTTACAATAGCAATCTAACTGAGGTCTCTGATTGGTTGAAATCTAGACTTTGTTCAATATCATTATTTGGATAAGTGTGTATTAGGACACTGCACACTCAAAAATTAGATATCATCTGATTTGAATCCAAGATGGCCTCTTGGCCTTTGATTGATTAGAAGTGGGTTTTTGGGGGTTTTTTTTCTTCAAATATTTGGTATATACTCTGTAGGTGTATTAGGGATCTGAAAACTAAACCGGCTAAGTTTTGTTGCCTTAATTAGCAATTTGGTCTCTTTATGAATTGTGCTTCCACGTTTGGGGGACATCCTGTATTGGGCTCTGTTGCTATTAGCACTCTATCCTATTAATTATTATGAAGACCTTTAGCTACGTGTAGGTAGGCAAAATGTGGTTTGCATGATGATTTTGTTATTATATATTTTGCTTTGCAGCTAAAGGAACCAAAGCTAGTAGCAAACTGTTCTCTCTAAAGTCTACTGTGTACAATGTACATTAGTTTGTACCATTCCCTTTTAATGCATGACCATTGATTTTGTGTACCGGTACATAAAATATGCATGTTTTTTACAATACTGGCATATCTTTATCCCTTGGAAGGATTTGTTTGCATGTTTTTATTTTATTATTCTATATAAAATGTTTACATGATTGAAAAATGCTATATTTAAAATGGGTGAGAACCATTTTGACTTATCTAGTTTTATATAATTAAATTATAGTTGTTTAGACTGAATCTTACTTAAATCTCTGAGAATGTTGTGTAGCTAAAACTGTGCACTAACAATGCATGCTGTTAACAATCTGATTGAAATACTGAACTAGAGTTGATGCTGACTGTGCTATTAAGATCTGAAAGACAGACTTTATAAGTTCTTTATTTTATCAATGAACTTAAATAAATTTACAATTGACCAATGAAATCACAGCTTACATTTTCCTGAAAGTGAAAGTCATAAATATTTACTTTTTGTTGCATTTGTTGTGCATGTAATCATATTGGCAGACTAAACTGAGACATTTTATTAAAACAAATTTTTTCGCCACCATTTGAAAATACAACCTCAAACTGTCAGATCTTAGAACACAGCTAATATGCATTACTGTCTGTTTGCATGCATCCAGAATAACAATATAATATTACTGCATGTATCTATATATATACTAACATAACAAACAAGATCTTCAATATATGTGTTGACTTATATCTACTTCAGATATATGTCTTTAAATATTTATTTTTTGTAGTACATGTATACATGAAATAATGTAACTTACTGTATTGTTAAAATATAAGCTCCATTTCAAGACAATATATTTTTGCTGAAAGTTATAGATTTATTCCTTTGTCAGGTCTTGATCTTTATAAATGCTTTATTTCGGGAATTTTCGAATTTTCATATATTCAATTTTTTTTTACAAACACAGGAATGATACAAATTATATGTCCTAGATAATCCACAAATCAGCAAATTCAAACCGCCTCAGTACCACCAAAAACAAACATCTCATTGTACCATTTACAATGTACATCATGTCTTTTTAAAATTTAGATTTCATTGTACCAATTACAGTGTAAACAAGTCTTTGTAAAATGTAGACCTAATTTAAAGTCATTTACTTTGAATTAGAATATTCATTCAGTGTATGATATGTTTCAGTGATATGTGCCCAAGGCCTGATAGGCAAGGACAAGACTGGAACGAGTGACCCCTACGTGACGGTACAGGTGGGCAAGGTCAAGAAGCGTACGAAAACAGTGCCGCAAGATCTCAACCCTGTCTGGAACGAGAAGTTTTATTTGTAAGTATTTGTTGCAGTAAGTAAAAATATTTCACAAAATGTGATTCATTATTTTGAGTTTTACTAGTGTTTTAACATTACAAGTTGTATCATATCAAGCCAAATGTAATAGCGCTGTTTCACTGTAAATTGTTCTGACTTTACACTGTTACAAACAGTCACAGTCCCTGACTCCCATATGACGGTATATGTGTTGGGGAGATGTAAAACATGGTACATCATTTAAACAAACAAACCAAATTTTAGTTCTACACGAATCCTGCACATAGCATTTCTATACTATAGTTTTTATTCTGATGGCATATTTCTAAATCAATAATAACTTGATGAAGAAATCACAATATGTCAAACAAGTCTAAATATCAATGATTTAGGATGAACAATAATACTCATTGACAGATCACAATTCAGAAAAGAAAATAGCGTCAGAGCCATTATAATGTATAACTTCAACAAATCTTCATCAAATAGTAAACCCACTAAGGAGGGTCATTATACTTAAAACACCAAAATAGTTATCTAATATTTATTGAATTGAAGTGTTAGAATTACTGCTTTAGAATTTTTTCTTTAACTTTGATCTGCAGTAACTTGACTTATCTTTTTATCTTCAGTTCATATGATATAGGATTTCAGTTCTCGAATTTTCATGAAAATGTGAAAGTATTAAGTGTGGTATATTTGGTAATTCATTGTATTTTTTTAACTGAAATTTTTATATATATGTTTCAGTGAGTGCCATAATTCATCAGATAGAATCAAAGTTCGAGTGTGGTAAGTTTAAAAGTTCTGATTAGAGAATAATACTGCAAGCTGTATGTAAATTTGACTCTTGGCCGTAGTTGACTTTAAAAATGAATTTTGTAATCCCTGCCTTTCACTATTCATGACCACATTAGTTTTGGCTCTTGACTGTTCTAAAGAAAGACTTATGACTTGTCTTGCTTTGAACATGACCTTAAAAATGAATCTGCCTTTCACTTTTCATGACCACATCAGTTTTGGCTCTTGACTGTTCTAAAGAAAGAAATGGTTTGTTTATGACTTGTCTTGCTTTGACCACATCAGCTTTGGCTCTTGATTTGTTCCAAAGAAAAAGTTATGACTTGTCTTGCTTTGACCACATCAATTTTGGCTCTTGATTGTTCTTAACAAAAAGTTATGACTTGTCTTGCTTTGACCACATCAGCTTTGGCTCTTGATTTGTTCCAAAGAAAAAGTTATGACTTGTCTTGC
>JAUMGZ010176261.1:0-14424 GCA_032359645.1 Pododesmus macrochisma | reverse complement strand
ATAGAAGTTATGAATATACAACAATGACCACCATGTACAAATTAATTTATACTATTGTAGTATAAATTGCACTTGTGTTATTTTTAATGTCTCCTTCAACGAAATAGCCAAGAGTTACCACCCTTGACTTCAATGGCTAATCAAATAAAATTTCTGACATAGATTTAAATTCTTTTTTATAATCAGAAGTATTCCTACTTCAGTTTCATTATATTTTTATCCAG
Organism: Pododesmus macrochisma; assembly: GCA_032359645.1. Classification (NCBI taxonomy): domain Eukaryota; kingdom Metazoa; phylum Mollusca; class Bivalvia; order Pectinida; family Anomiidae; genus Pododesmus; species Pododesmus macrochisma. Next base: position 14,200 of record JAUMGZ010176261.1, on the reverse strand, counting down.
TTCTAATTCTAAAAGTTTCAGGCTCGTACTACCTCAATGAAAATTAATTGATAGAAGTATAGGTACAAATATAGCCACAAAATTGCAGGATTTGGATATAGTATCAAGGAAAAGGTTTAGACTTACAAATCTGTTTTTTAGTCCATTTGGACCAAAGGTCCAAGGTAGACTTTTCTCATACCAATCCTGTCTGGTGTCTGTCGTCCGTCTGTCTGTCCGTTTTAAACATTTCACATTTTTAACTTCTTCTCTTAAACCACTGGACCATTTCTACCCAAACTTGTTAGGAAGTATCCTTAGGGGATGGGGATTCAGATATGTTAAAATGAAGGGGCTGGGCGACAAGGGAACAAAAAGGAGAAAAATTTGACAAAACTTCAAAAATCTTCTTCTTATAAATAGCTGTAAGGCCTAGAGCTTAATGTTTTGATATGTTGTAACTTTAGGACATATGAACCAAGTTTGTTCAAGGTGTGACCCTAGGGTCAAAAATAGGTTAATTGTTTTGGGTTCAAAGTTAAACACTATAGCAAATATGTTAACTTTTCACATTATTGACTTCTTGTTCAAAATATCAGGACCAATTTCATCCAAACTAAGTTGGAAGTATCCCTAGGGGAAAGGGGGCTCAGATTTGTTCAAATGAAGGGGCTCAGCCCTCAAGGGCACCACTTTGAGGTCCAAAAGGGGGGAAATTTGACAAAATTTCAAAACTCATCTCTTAATAAACTAGAAGGTCTAGAGCTTAATGTTTTGGCATATAGAAACTTTAGGGCATAGAGAACCAAGTTGGTTCAAGGCGTGACCCTAGGGTCAAAAATAGGTTACGCATTCTTGGGTCAAAGTTTAACACTATATATATATAGCTAACATGTGAACTTTTCACAATTTCGACTTCTTGTCCAAAATAACTGGACAAATTTCATCGAAGCTTGGTAGAAAGTATCCCTATGGGAAGGGGATTCAGATTTGTTCCAATGAAGGTACTGGGCCCAAGGCCCGCCACTTTGGTGTCCAAAAGGGCGAAAATTTGACAAAATTTCAAAAATCTTCTTCTAATAAACTAGAAGGCTTAAAGCTTAATTTTTTTGGTATGTAGTAACTTTAGGGCATGGAGAACCAAGTTTGTTCAAGGCGTGACCCATGGGTCAAAATCAGGTTATGCATTTTGAGATCAAAGTTCAACTTTATAGAAAATATGTTAACTTCGCATTTTTGACTGAATTCTTGTCCAAAATTAATTGACCATTTTTATCCAAAGTTGGAAGAAATCATCCCTATAAGGTAAGGGGGTTCAGATTTATTCAAATGAAGGGACTCAGCTCTTAGAGGGCCACTATAGGGGCCATAACCGGTAAAATTTGACAAAATATCAAAAAATCTTCTTATAAACTAGATGGCCTAGAGCGTAATGCTCTAGTTTGTAGTAACATTAGGGAATTGAGAACCAAGTTTCTTCAAGGCGTGACCCTCAGGTCAAAAATAGGTAAATTATTTTGAGGTCAAAGTTCAACACTATATATATATATATATATAGCAAATATGATAATTTCATCGAAACTTGGGAGATGTCATCCTTAGGGGAAGGGGATTCAGGTTTGTTCAAATGACAGGACTCAGTACCCAGGAAGGGTCACTTAGGGGCCTAAATGAGGAAAATTTGATAAAATTTCAAAATCTTCTTATAACTAGAAGGCCTAGTGCTTAATGCTTTGGTTTGAAATAACTTTAGTGTATGGAGAACCAACTTTGTTCAAGGCATGACCCTTTGTAAGGGTCAAAAGATTTCAAATGTTTAAAATTTTGTACATATAGGCCCCTTTAATCCAGATGAACGTTAAGGCCCAATGGGCCTCTTGTTTAATTCTCTGAGGATATAGTGAATGTCTGTCCTACAGATGTCTTCATGATGATCTTACATTTTTCTTAAAATTTTGATTTGCCCTATGTCTTTGACTAAGATAAGAACAAGTTGGTCAGTGAATGTTTTAATTTTTTTCTTGTTAACCTAGCTAGTTCATTAGTTTAGAATTGTATGACAGAAAATTTGTGTCCACAGGGATAAACATGTAGATTTTGTGCATTTAGAATTGTATCAACATTGTATTGTTTTGAATTTATTGAGCACATTATTGACACAACCCACATTAAAAGGTGAATGAAATTTTAAGTTATTGACATTTTACATCGTAAATAATTACAATCCGAGATAATGCTGTTATTATGACTGATTCACATTGTCTTTATTTTAAACTTAAGCAAGATTTATGGCGCTTTTAAAAATTTTAAGAGGTATTTTATGATGCAGTTTGTTAAATAATTTTCAGCTTATTTTCTAAAGACAATAATAAAACTAGGATATATTATTTAAAATAAATTTCAGAAATGATTGAAGCAACAAATAGATTTGTCAATAATTGTTATTTTAATTATTAAATTTTTTGTAAATAATATGTATACTAATTTTATGGCATTTTACGAAAAATAAAAATGCCCATTTATCAACAAATTATTAGTCTTATGTTTATTATTGACAAGCTAGCTTCACTTTTCTTCTGAGTCCAGTTGTTGTCTGTTTGTTTAAGGGCCCCTTGCTATAAAAGATTATATTTCTCTTTAGAGCAATCCCTCTATCTACCTTCCTTGACCCCTTATTATTTGCTTTCACACAAAAATGGTCTGACTAACAAGAATTTCTGAAGCCTTTGCTTCCAGTTTTAGGTGCAACATATAAAAACTCTGTCAATGGCACAAAACAAGTTTTCTGCAGAATATACTACACCTATGAATTAATACTGCTGTATGTCCTTGTGACTTGGATGATCAAATGACACGTACAAAACAAACAAACAAACAAACACAAAAAAAAAGAAAAGAAAAAAGTAAATTGACCTACCTTAACTCTAGTTTTCTTGCTCATGTAAATCTAGATAGGCACATTATTGTTTTAGGCCTAATATCTATATACATAACTATAATGAGATGAAAAAATGTAATTGTCACAGTGTGTAAAGTAGCTTCAAAATACTCCTACTAGCTAGCGCTAGAGGAGATCTCCTTTAGCTCAAACGGTAGTGCGTTGGACTGTGGAGTCATAGATCCCAGGTTCGAACCCCAGCGGGGTCAGTGATATTTATTGACCCTGTTGCATTTGGAGCCCACGTAGGGACCTGGGTATTTCAAATATGCCAGACAGAAAGGTGACATAGATCCTTTACAAGGCCCACAGCTATGTAGTACCTCCGAGAGTCCAGGACGCCTCTCTCTCTGGAGGGGGACAATGTCACAGTGTGTAAAGTAGCTTCAAAACACTCCTACTAGCTAGTGCTAGAGGAGATCTCCTTTAGCTCAAATGGTAGAGCGTTTGACTGTGGAGTCTGAGGTACCAGGTTTGAACCCCAGTGGGTCAGTGATATTTATTGACCCTGTTACATAATGAACAATGAATAATAAAGTTGTTTATCTATTACACAATAAGTAAACAAAACATTAAATATATGTCTTGCTTTTGACAACATTGTTTCGTTTCCAAATAATTTCTTGTCTGGACCATTGAATGAAATCTATTTAAAAACAGAGTGTCACACATCAAAACCAGGCCTCTATGACCTCCAGGAACTAGGTCAAGGTCATTTATTTATATTTTATATTGCATACACCTCTGTCGGATTACTCGTCTTCACTTGCGCATTGCGCCTGTAAAATTATTGTGTGATGTATTTCATTATGGAAATTAATGTGATTATATTTTCACCTGTCAACTTAATGAAAGTGTTGAATTCAACAAAATATGCAAGAATTTTTTTTGAATGATTTTATCATGTGTATTAATTGTTACACGTTCTTTTTGGTTTTTAGTCCTTCTGGACTTTTCTCATACAAATCCTGTCCTCCCTCATCCGTTGTTAACTTTTGCTTTAAACCACATCTCCTCTGAAAATACTGGGCAGATTTTAACCAAAATTGGCAGGAAGTATCCTTTGGGAAAGGGGACTCACGTTTGTACAAGTGAAGTTTTTAAACCCCCCTGGGGACAGGTGGGCAGGGCCAAAAGTGGTAAATTTGACTATATGCCTTTAAACGACATCTCCTGAAACTTCTGGGCAAATTTCAACTAAACTAGGCAGGAAGCATTCTTGAGGGAAGGGGATTCAAGATTGTATAATTGAAGTCTCTAACCCCCAAGGGGACGGTTGGGTGGGGCAAAAATTTGCAAAATTAAAAAAACAAACTTGAGGGCTTAGTGATTATTGCTTTAGTATTTAGTAACTTTAGTGCATGGAGAACCAAGTTCATTCAAGGCACAACCCTGCATGGGGTCAAACATATTCAAATGCCAAATATATTCTTATACGTCTATTTTGGCCAGATGGCCAGGGGGCCTCTTGTTGTTTAATATTTTTGTGTCTGACATTTTATTGGCTGCTTACAAAACCCATCTTTAAGCAAGCTATATATAATTGGTCAGAATGACCTATCAATTGACATAACAGTTAGCATGCAGTTTACTGTGTTCTTTGGTGCAGGTACCTTTAAAGCACCATTTTGACAATCTTATACTCGGCTTACTTAGCAATCTTTGGAAACTCTGTATACATGTATATACATAGCAATCTTTTTCCTCTTTAAAAAATATCAATATCAATTTATGTCTTGTATTAAATGCAGAGATCATATCTGTAAGCATAAAATATGATGCTGTCAGAATTAACTTTTCAAAACTCCAGAATGATGAATGTTTTGAGAGATGGCCAGTCCCTCTTTAAAGAAAAATTGACATATGACATAACTCTTGTGTATTTAATGTTGCAAAAATGCTGGGATGATGCAGAGCGCTTTGTACTTTGCAAACAAAAAATCCATAATGGGCGAGCATGTCAGAAAGAATTGATCACTATCACATATATAACTAAGTTAACACATGGATGTTTTGTTTTTAACCAATGTTCTTTAGGTTAGCAGGACACATGATATATAACCGGGTAATGGATGGAGGTCCTTTGGTGATGCAACTGAAGTCATTGTCCAGTTGTGGAAATTAGCTGGCTTAAATGTCTATTGTCACAACTAAAGAACTTAACAACAAAGTGTCTAAAGGTTTTTGTACTTTTATTGTACATGGCAATAATGAATTAATCACATATCAACAGCTACAATCAAACATGTCATTTTATTATGAGCTTATATGTACTGTTACTGGTAGTTTTGTATAATATATGTACTTCTATGTCTGTGGTTTCAAAAGTAGTAATTGTACTATTGATTTCTGTTGGAATGATGTTAGCACATAAAATGCTACGGAAATTAAATTGGAATTTGATATACTCCATATCTTTTCCTGATGTTTTATTGATAATTATAGAGTCAGTATAATATTTCCTTTAATGGTAACATGCATCATATATATACCCTCGTGTTCATCCCATGTATCTTGTACCCTCGTGTTCATCCCTGTGGGTATAAATTACGTGTATTTGCTATATAATACATGTACTTTGCATTCTGTTGAACTCTTAAAAGTGATATCAAATATGTATTTAAAATCAAAATCAAATTTTTATAGAATATCTCAGGACAGTGATGATTCAGCAAGTCTTTCCAATTATTGGTAAATAGTTTTTAGTCCACCTGGACAAAGTCAAGTGAAATTTTCCTATATCAATCCATCCGTCGTTGTTCGTCCATCGGTCGTTATCTTTCACATTTTAAACTTCTTCTCAAAAACTACTGAAGCAATTTTGACCAAACTATAAATGTCCCTTCTATGGTCCCCTTTCAGATTTGTGTTCAATGTTGCTAAATACCATCCAATAACGCTGCCATGGGTTCTTGATTGGTTGAGACATTGTCGACTTCTTTTCAAGAACTGTTGGTTAGATTTTTATGAAAGTTGATGAGCATGTTTCTTAAAATAGTCACCTTTCAGAAATGAGTTGGATGTTGCCGAATTCCATCCAATATGGCCACTGTGGCTTCTGATTGGCTGAGACATTTTCATCTTGTCAAGAACTGATGGTCAGACTAACATGAAACTTGATGTACATATTCCTTGCATGGCCCCCTTTCAGAATTGAGTTGGATGTTGCCGAACTTCATTCAATATTTCCGCCCTTGCTTCTGATTTGCTGAGATATTTTTGACTTTGAGTCAAGAACTGTTGGTCAGATTTTCTTGAAACTTTATGCACATTTTCCTTGCACGGTCCCCTTTCAGAATTGAGTCTGTTTCCATTCAATATTGTCGCCCAGTTACTTCTGACATATTTTCGACTTTGTGTCACATGCAACAACTGATGGTCAGATTTTCATGCAACTTGATATGACTGTTTCTCTTGTGGTCCCCTTTCAGAATTATGTTTGATGTTTCCAAATTCCATCCAACATGGCCACAGTGGCTTCTGATTGGCTGAGACATTTTTTGACTCCTTGTTTTTATTTCTACTGATAATTAATCAATTTGTTTTATAAAACTTTTGACAGATGTTCATTGCATTTAATAAAGCATATTGAGTTAAGAGTCTTACTCTTGGGTTTTAAGCTAGTATATACAATGTACTGACTTTGTTAGGTTTGTAAATAATCATTAATGAATCTTGTTGCTAGACAATCTTGCATTGTTAAAATATCCAGGTAGATTGCTAAGGCCTTATGGGCCTCTTGTTTTTAACAAGAAGATAATTTAAAACAAATGACCTTGAAAAATATAAAAAAAATCTTTTGTTATGCTAGATGTATGAGAGGTTTTTTTTAGAAACAAGATAATTTAATAGAAATATAGTTATAACAAATATATAAGTCATTAAAAAACATACATAATGAATAATGTCAATAAATTTTATCTTATATACAACCAAATTCTGTTATTTACAAGAAATTTTTTAAAAAAATTATGAAAATAGACATTCAAGGCCAACATTGTTTTAATCATTCTTTCTTAAAGGTGTTGTTTGGATTTCAAGGTTATAGTTAGGGCTTTGTTCAGATCAATTTAAATGATTAGATTTTTATGAAACAAAGGTGTCAAGGTTATATTGTAAATTGTTTTTTATATACCGGTATTATTATCTATTATTGATTGATTTTTATTGCTTTGTTTATTCCAAGATAGTTTTGACCTTTAAACTTGACATTGACAGTACCTTTTGACTCCATTTGCATAACTCGTTTGAATGTTCATTCATTTGCTGTCGAAAGTCACATGAATGTTGTCCGTCAACATATTTCAATACAAAGTCAATCATTGTAATATTTGGTTGGTTAATTTATGGCAAAGTAATGTGTTTTTTTGTCTTTATTTATTTCAGACTTTGACATTCAAAATAAAAATCGAAGCACAATATGAATACGTTAAAAACATCTTGAAATTGTTTATAAACACAGATTTTGAAGATTTTTTGTTTTTCAACAATTCAACAAGACATTGCAAATTGTTTTTGGATATGGAGTCATTGGCATCTTTGCAAATTAAACTGACTTTTATAGTGCTGTTTCACTGGAATATCACACAGAAGATAAAACACTGACGTGATAATGCTCACAAACATAAAGTATAAACATATAATCAGTCTGTATTATCCTCGTGGAATGGGTTTTCGACATAATTAGGTTCCTTGGTGATATCTCTGTGACTATGACAGTGACTATTGATTTTTGCAACATATTTGGTTTACCTTTAACTCTTGCTCCAATAATAAGGTGTGTCTGATTCAATGCTCTTCAAATAGGAAATATTTTTTCAACTAGCAATGCTAGGATAATTTGACAAGATTCAAAACAACGACATGTGTAAAACATATGAGTTATTGCCCTTGAACACTTTTAAACTCATCATGCTTTATCACTAGCTGGCTCACATATGAGTTATTGCCCTTGAACACTTGTAAACACATTATGTTTTATAACTAGCTAGCTCAAATATGAGTTGTTGCCCTTGAACACTTGTAAACTCATCATGTTTTATCACTAGCTGGCTCACATATGAGTTATTGCCCTTGAACACTTGTAAACACATTATGTTTTATAACTAGCTGGCTCACATATGAGTTGTTGCCCTTGAACACTTGTAAACACATTATGTTTTATAAATAGCTGGCTCACATATGAGTTGTTGCCCTTGAACACTTGTAAACTCATCATGTTTTATCACTAGCTGGCTCACATATGAGTTATTGCTCTTGAACACTTGTAAACTTTTTAGCAAAGAGACATGAATCATGAGAACTTTTTGTGCATTAAATAAAACCATTATATATAGCCAGAAAAGTGTAGTTTTTCATTAAATGAACAATTTTATTGAGAGATCCACAGTGACAAAACACTGTAGTACTTTTTCAAGAGAACTGGTAAAACAATATTCAAATCATGTAGAAACAACATTGTGCCACTGTAATTTCTAGAGAATTCAATGTCTGCATGAATGCTTTATCATATTGACAGCTCCGTCAATATGTTGTAGTGTAACTTGGTATGTAATGGCTTTAGCAAGCATTTTCACTGAATTTATCATGTAAACATAATCTTACTCCCACAGGATTAAGTTTTATTTCCATTTGTCTGTGATCCTCATTGTCTACTAAATACCTAGGTTACTTTTAAGTATGTTGCTTATTGTTCACCATGTTTGAAATGATGCTTCACTTTCAAGTTGATTAGATAAAAGTTTATACTTATACCACCATGGTCTGTACCCAAAGCCAATCAGGCTTTTAGCTTATCATTGCTAATGGTTATATCAATGCATCATTCTTAACAGAATTGAATTGATGGTGTGTTAAATAACATTACTCGCTGTAGATGCTTTTCATTTTGTCAATGCTTGCAGTTATATCTGAAAAACATTTTAAATCTATCGTTTATATATTTCACTTACTAATATATGCATAGAGTAATGCCCAATCTGCATGTAAACTTTCACTTAAAAATTAAGCCAATTATGTGGTCATTAATACTAGCAGTAATTGTTTCTTATGCTATGAGCAATTTGTGTACGTAATTTATCACTATCTCTTGACAAGTGTAAATGCGATAAGCAATTTCATATTGCTCAATCTTAAATAAATAACTTTCTCTAGACAAAAACTGAGACATTTAGATACACGAATGTGTATGTTTTTGTAGACATCACCATTATAGACATGATAAGAAATATGCCAGTGTTTGGTTATTGTAAAATTCAAATAAGTACATTGATCATGCAACATTTCCTGCTGCAGTCTGTTGTGTGGGTCCTTGGAGGATCTGGTGATTTGAGCAGAAGTAGATTTGGCAGTAATGATTCGGTTTGCACGTTTTACAGTCTACCTAGGGACCATATCTCACATGTGTGTCATCCTATCCTTATTACAATAGACATGATGTTCATTCGAATTTTCCACTGAGAAGAAATAATTCATCTGACAAGTGACAATTGTGTCAGAAAGATCGAAGACAGTTTCTTAAATAAGACATTCTTTCTGCTAGTTATATTGCAGACATGGTGTCACTTCTTATATATCTTAAGACACCGTGTAAAATTGAGCGTTTTAGTTTGTTTACTATGGTACTTGAAGTGGAATGAGGTGTTAAGGAGATGTTTGACTGGTGTTACAAGTACGAGAACTGGGTTGCTGTCATCTTGGGGAATACATAGTATGAATATTATATTAGATGTCAGAGATTTGACAATATTGAATGGTGAAGCAGTTGTCCAGCTGAAGTACCACCAGAGTTCAAACAAAGGTTACTTTGGTGTATAATTTAGACTGAAGAAGAATATAATGAGGGAATGCTCCCATAGGGTTCATTTCTTGTTGTTTTCTGTTAAACATGTCACCAGAGTCATTACTTATCCAAGTTTTCAGAATATAGTGTGAACAATAATGTTTTTAATCTCTAGGGAAATGTCTCTGTATGATAGGTAGGTATAATATATATTAATTGTAGATTACAGGGTGTTGTATGTGTCAAACAATAATATAGGATAAGAGTAGTCCCATCGCATTTGAAACCTTGACGTTTCAATGAGAAAATATTATGAATATACGAATGTAGAAATACATACCGGTAATGAGGATCGGTGAAACTTGGGAGGAGACATTGAAACAAAGCTACTATTTAAAAATTACAAATCAAATAAATCAAATGAAACCAATTTTGCAACTAAACTTTATTGCATTGGTATTTGGTATGGCCAATTCATAGTTTTTGCTGTGTTTTAAATTATGATTCATGTCATTTAAAAAAAGAATTCATGAACTTAACTGTAAAATAGTTGATGACAAATTAAAATACCTTAAACTTAACAGTGATTCTGTTATAAAACATGAACAAGCAGGCATGTTCCTGTCTATCCAGAGAAACCTTGATTACCTCCCTTGATTTTAGATTTGGCTTTGATTGCTAGGTTCCAAAATAATAAATGCATTTTTCTATATGCATAAGTTTAAAAGATAATTTGACTCAAGTTTGCCCTAGGCGATGCAGGTTAGGGCCAAATGGCTCTTGTTCTTTGTAAAAGTTTCCCTGAAATTGATATAAATGGATGGAGAAGCATTATGTTGTGTGTTACCTATATTTTTTTGCAGACATATGGTGTGACTAGGCTAATGGAAACTTTGATCTGACAATAGATCTGCAAAAGGTATAAGTAAATAACATTGGATTGCCATTGACATGGTTTTCTGGTTACAAGCGATTTATTTCATGTGGGCATGTCAATATAGGTGGACAAAAACTAATGGCAAGTTCAATTCAGTTCAACTCGCCTGTCAATTTTTAATTTTTCGATAGAAATTAGTTCAATCTTGGAAAAATTAAACGCCCGCATTGTCCCGCTAGAATAACAGGGAATAACTCTAAGCTTTTAAATTCTGAACCTAGCTGATTTAAAAATGTTGTAGAAAAAAGAAATAAATGGAATGTTACAAGTTGTAAATTAAGAATGTCTCTGCATTTGAACTGTAATTCATTCAGCTATCATTAGTATAAACAGATTTCTCAAGTGGTTGCATTTAAAATACAAATAAAGGTTAAAAGATTAGTCCATGTATTGCCTACTTAAAAACTCCAGAATGCATGGCAGGAAGAGAAACTGCTCTTTTCAGAATGTCAAGACATTTGATTTTTGTTATTTTAGTATTGTTTAGTCTTCACTTGGTTCATTTACAGTGATATTGCTAATTCACAAATGGCTTCCATTCTTTTGTGGTGATCTTAAAGTGCTCTTTTTGTAGCAGTTTAAAACATTTGGAGACAGCATTTGAATTGAAATCAGAATGCCCTCTAATTATACCATTTCACAAGAATACACTTGATAGAAACTGAAATATAGTCAGAGTTTTCAGTTGAGCAAGTAACACAAAAAGGAAATGTCAAGAGATCATGTCAGAATTGTGAGGATTTAAAAAAAATTATACATTGAGTACTAAACTTAAAAGGATTTTGTGCATTGAATTGCAAAGTTCTGCTGGAATATTTCTTTAAGAGCAGCTGCAGCAGCAGCAGAAACAAACCTTATTCCCTTTCACAAAAACTAAAAAAAATGTAAAAAAATGAACACTTTTGCTGAAAAGTTAAATTCAGATACAATAGTGTTTTTATTATCTCTTGACCATTTCTATACCACCCAAAAAGAGGTACTTTATTCCTGGTATGCTTTAAAATGCAGAGTTTACAAAAGTGAATTAAATCAATCTCATTGAATAAAGACAATTCAGAGACTAAAGTAGGTCTAATTTTACAATAAAATGATGTAATTCCTCCTAGACTCTAACCATATTGGAGTAAAATTGCATTGATGAGAGAAGTAGAATAATATGCCTGTTATTGTGTGTGAGAAAAAGAACCAAAGATCTATCTCTTGAGAGAGAAAAGGATTTTTTTTGTGTGTGAGATAATAAACATCACATCCTTGTTGCTTGTAATGTTAGATTTGACAAAAGTTCTATGATATTTTCATTGTGTATGAGAAATAGAATCACTAACATGTTTTATACAAGAATGATAATAACATACCTGTTATTGTGTATGAGAAACAGAATGACATATCTGTTATTATATATGAGAAGTAGAATCACTTACATTCTTGAGTATGAGAAGTTGAATTGCGTTTCTGTTTATAAATATGAGAAATGGAAACTTAAGCCTGTTCATAATTATAAGAAATAAAATCAGTTACCTGTTATTTGGATGGAAGTATAATATTATTGTGAGCATGTAATTTAAGAAACAAAATTTCACAATATGAAATGCAATTTTTTAATTATTAAAAGAATTAATTATTTCAATTGAATGCACAGAAAGTATGCAATCAGAAATTGTTTAGCATTTTGTTGATTTGTTATTTTTAGGCTGTAGGCATAACAATTCATTAATTTTTCATGACATTACATCCACTTTTTCCAAACAACTTATTCCCCTTAAAATGATTTATGCATACCAGACTTGTACTTTCAACTTTTAACTTTTTATGTTCGACTGCTGACTTTCGTAGTCTACTAATGAGCAATTTTAATTGGCTTTACCTTCACAACTTGTGAGAAGAACATCTGTGTTTAAACAGTAATGACACGGTTTATATGTTAAAGTGAATTCCTTTTTTTCAAAAGTCGAATTATAGAGCCTTATTAATGACCTTCATATTGTATTTTTCTTTAGAGGACACACATACTTACTATTGTAGCTATATACATTGCTTTACAATTATTATAAAGTTATGACTAAATATAAGTATTGTTAAATACAACTGTGATGTCTTGATAAGCCTGGTATTTATCTGTGATACATGCTAATTTTCACATTTTCATCTTCTTGTCCAAAACAACTGGACCTATTTCATCCAAACTAAGCAGAAGGCATCCCTTGGGGAAGTGGGTTCAAATTTGTTCAAATGATGGGCTCAGTTCTCAGGGAGCTCCACTTGGGGCCGAAATGGTGAAAATTTGACAAAATTTCAAAATCGTCTTTTAAATATGAAAGCCTAGCGCTAATGCTTTGGTTTGCAATAATTTTAGGGCATGGAGAACCAACTTTGCTCAAGGTATGACTCTATTGTCAGCATATTCAAATGCCAAACATTTACTTATAGGCCTACATGTATTTCAACCAGATGGACGTTAAAGCCAAGTGGGCCTATTGTTATTTATAGTCAGATTCATTTGCAATATGCATGTAAATATGTTAGTGGCCAGAATAACATTGCCAAAACTGATACAGCACACACATAACAACAACAAAATCATGTTTAATGTCTAGATATAATTGGGGAACCTTTGTGATGTTAATGCTGAGGAGTCTTGATTTGTTAGTGATAAGGCAAATTGTAGTGAAGGTCATACAGAGACCTTGCCAGCAGAACAGAAGCCATAACAAGAGCACAACGTTCTTCATAGCTTATATGTGTTTTAAGATACACACACCAGATTAGGGTCAGTGGTATTTCATCTAAGATGGCTCTATTTTACGATCTTGTTTTTGTTTTTGAACTGATGGTGATGTTATTTTGAGAAGATCTTAATTGACTTAATTGATTCTTAGTGTGTTTTAATGTGTGTATAGAAGTTGTTTAGTAAGATAAATGTATATCTTGTGTATTCCACTGATGGGTTCATAAATTGTTAATGGTCAGTGTGGAAGATATCTGTTTCTGCTGTGTCAACAAAATAAACATATGAATACTGACTACCAGACATGATGATGTATATTGCCTGTATAATTGGCACCAGAATAATTGATTGAGTGACTGTAATTCTTGTATTTGTCATACATATTCAGTGATGTAACACCAGAGATCAGTTCCTAATACATAAGCCAGTTTCTAGTTATATTTTTGAAACAAAAGAAGAGACAAACCAGAGTTGAATGCATAGCATTTTTCGGTCACCTGAGCCGAAGGCTACTGTTTTTGAGAAAAATGACATTTTAAGGCATCTGAAGTGTCTATGACCTTGACCTTGGACCCTATGACCTTAAATCTTTGTCAAAGTATTCCTCACATTATTTTCTACAACTCTCTAATACATGTAAGTTTACAAAAAGTCTACCGTTTTCGAGAAAATTTACATTTTCAGTCTTCAAAAGTGTCAGTGTCAGTGACCTTGATCTTGAACCTGTGACCTTGAAACTTTGTCAAAATATTTCTCGCATTATTTCCTACAACTCATTAATGCATATGTGTATACAAAAGTAAACGGTTTTTGAGAAATGAGTGTTTTCTGTCTTTCTAT
>JAUMGZ010176250.1:0-14424 GCA_032359645.1 Pododesmus macrochisma | reverse complement strand
GATAAAGGATCTCCCTGTTTACAGCCACGACTTATATTAAAGAATGAAGATATATTACCTCCCTGATTAAGTGCGGATTTTCCGTTTTTATGAAAAAGTTTTACCCACTTTAAAATAGAAGGCCCAAATTTAATTTTTTTTAAAGTTTTGTATATAAAGTCCCATGATACTGTGTCAAACGCCTTTTCAAAATCAATTAGTAGAAGTAGACCTGGAATGTTTTTTGCCTCTGTATATTGCATTAAATCATAAATTATCCTAGTATTTTCTCCAATATATCTCCCTGAAATAAACCCTGTCTGATCCGAACTTATTAATTTATCTAGATATTTTTTTATTCTTGTTGCTATTGAGCCTGATGCAATTTTATAAACATTATTCAAAAGAGTTATAGGTCGCCAGTTTTTTAGAAATTGTCTTGGTTTATCCCCTTTTGGTATACAAGTTATTATTCCCTCTTTTTGTGTATTTGATAATTCATCGAAATTGTATCCATAATTTATTGCCCTTAGTATAAAGTGTCCTAAAAGTGGCCAAAACATTTTGAAAAATTCAACAGTAAACCCATCTGAACCCGGGCTTTTTTTGTTTTTCATATTTTTTAAAGTTATTGCTACCTCGTCATATGTAAGATTTCCTTCTAGTTCTAATGATTCGTTTAAAGTTAATTTTGAAATGTTAATGTTTTCTAGTTCTCTTTCTAAATTTACATCCTGAAGCTTCTCATTTTTAGAATATAGTGATTGGTAAAAGTTTTTGGCCTCATTTAAAATTTCTGTTTGTTCTACAATGTCATTTCCATCTTCTTTTTCAACTTTTGGTATTATTTTGCTAACATAATTTTGGGATTCTTAATTTAAAAACTATTGACTAGGTTTTTCCCCTTCTTCAACCCATTTTGCTCTTGCTCTAACTAAATTACCCTTAAGCTTTTCATTTCTAATTGTAATAAGTTGTTGTTTTTTATCTTCAAAAACCATTTGTACACTAATATTTTCACTATCTTCAAGTTTTTGAATTTGTTCAATTAATAACAGTTGTCTATTTTCTTGTTGTTTCTTCTTGTAAGTAGAATATGATATTGTTTTACCCGTTATTTTCATTAATACCGTTTTAAAGAATAGTTGGTCATTCATTGTGAATTATATATCATTATTTCAAATCAAATTTATATTGTTGATGTTATAAATAGGTAGAACATATTCTATTTTTGTTTCTAGAATAACATTATTAATCGTATTTACATATTCTTAATCTAAAAGTAAAGAACTGTTAAGTGTCCACACACCTTTACCCTTTTATAAGATTATTAAATTTGAGTGCAACTACAACCATTGAATGATCTGATTTATAACTTGCTTCTATTAATGCATTATTTAGACTTGACAAAAGGTTTTCCGAAATAATGATCATATCTTATCTTGACTGTTTAAGCGGCGTTTTCTTTCGCCAAGTAAATCTTTTTGTTTTCTGGGTGTAATTCTTTATGTGTCTATTAGTGATTTGTTCTCCTATATTTCAATTAGTTTTTCCCTAGCTTTTGGATTGTTTAATGTTAAATAATTATGTGTGTCTAAATTTAAGTTTAGTACCAGATTAAAGTCACCACATACTATGTAATTATCATTGTTATGTTCATCAATCAAGCTGGATATACTTTCAAAAAAAAAAATGGTGTGTCTGTATTTGGAGCATGAATTGTAATTAAAGTTATTTTAGTATTTTCAATTAAAAGACCTAACGCCAAAAAATTGCCTGCCTCATCTTGTTTTTCTTTCAGAACTTATATTCAAAATTATTATTAAATAAGACTGCTTCACCCCTTGAATTTGAAGAAAAATTACTGAAATAAATGTCATTACCCCAATTGATTTTTTATTTTATTTCGCAACTCATCTGTAAAATTGGTGTCCTGAAAACAGTAAATATTTATTTTTTTTTGTTTTAAATAATCAAAAACATCTTTCTGTTTGTGTACATTCCCTAGACCCTGGCAATTTACTGAGAGGATTGAAACAGTTTCAGTATCCATATTTATAGTTATCTATAGATATCATTTTGTTTAATACACCATGTGATTTTTTTTAAATTGAAACCTGCAGTAAGGACGGAGAAAAAGCAAGGCTGTAAAATAGAAAGAAAGTAAAGAATGTATAGAGTTATGTTATGACAGAGTTATGCACAGTAGCTGTCAGTGAAGGTATTAAAAAACAAAAACAAAACAAAAGGAACCAACATGGTGGAAAAAAAACAGAATAATAAATTGTAGGTACATGTACATATCATGCAAATGGGAAATATGCATCCTCTCTGCTGTGTCATTGTGCGCGTGAAGAATGTTTTTTTCCATTATATTTGTAGAGTGCAACATGTGTGATTAGAGCACTAAAAATCAAAGTAAATAAGACAGACCGCCTATATGACACACTACACATACATACAGGGAAAAGGAAGTCAGACGGACAGACAAAAAAAACCTTTATATACTTTGGTAAAATGTTCTTTTGAATTTCAAATTATTTTATTTATTACATAAACATTGTTTATAGATATTATTCCTAGAACACAAGGAAGCTGTCAGATTTAAGTGTATTGTTTTTTCACAAGTACGTTACATTATATATAAAAATAACGTTTCATTTAATGATTTAATGCTGTATATAACTCATGTGATATGATTTGCACAGGTAACTTGACATTGTATATGATAAATGTTATATTGTAAATATGACTACCGGGTGCACAATGTGTGAGTAATGTGATATATCTACTCAAATTTGACTACAAGTGTATAATGGGGTTATATTGTTATAGCCAATATAAGCTCAGCAGCTCTGATCACAGGAATCAGATGTTTTATCATTAATTATCTCATATACAGTTAAAATGATACAAGAATAAAATCATCACCATTTGGATCCGTTCTGGAAAAGGGAGTTATTCTTTTGAAAAATATTCTATTGAAAAAATATCGATAACTTTATTATTCGAGTTCCTGCAAATGTTTCTATGATTCTGTATTAAGGTAGATTTTTGTAAACGCATTACGACTCACCAAGCTCATAGCAAAAATTCTTTTTGTAGCTTCATTTCTCCAATTTTTGTTTTTCAAGATTCTTGATAACGCGCTTGATGTCTTTGTGCTTGCTGTAATACTCAGAAAAGTTTGAAGCAATAACTGCTATTGGCATAGCTAGAAGCATCACACCACACAGTGCGCATGCAACTCCTACGAAATATCCGGGAATTGTAGTTGGATAATAGTCCCCGTATCCTACCGTTGTCATGGTGATTATAGTCCACCACATTGAAATGAATATGTTATTCAATCCATCCTCTGAATCAATTTCTGCAAAGTATATAAGACTAGCAAATATTGTAGTTGCAATAAGAAAGGATACCACCATCAAGAGTAGCTCCACCAGACTTGCCTTCACACTCATTAGTAACACCCGTAAAGCTTGGAAGTGTCTCTCTAACCGAAAGAAGAGCAGAAGTCTGGTCATTGTAAACGCTTTACATATGAAATATACTAGTCGTGCACTCCTGTTGCCAGCCATGTGTTCTTTTGCAAATTCCAGTATAAATGCAATTAACATTATGAGAATAACTACCAAACTTAAAATATTTAATGGTTCTTTTATGAATTTAAACTTTTGATAGCACGTGCCAAAATGCAGTATATATTCCAAGATGAAGACAAACAAGCAAAGCGTGTCTAGAATGAAAATAGACAGAACCGGATCAGCCAGAATAAACTTGGTCATTTTATCATTTGCCGAATCACGTATACTAGGATAAGCATGTATGTTAACATTGGTCAAATAATGATATGTTCTTAAATCGTCCAGTGTCCAAAGGCATAACAGAGAACTGCTAAGTAGCACTGTCAACATGTAAAAACAGAACCACACCTGAAATAAAAAACAGATTTCAAAACATGCTAACTTTGTAAAATAAAAAAAATTTAAAATTCAAGATTAAATTCAAATCAATTATAATTTAAATTGAGTCTTTAGACTGGCGGCTTTTGAATACTGTCTTGGTTTTTCGTATTTACTGCTTCATGATTAACTAGATACATTAATAAATGCTATTGCGAAAATTTGAATGTCTCACTCGAACAATTTGTATCTATCTGTCATGTTCAAACGACCTAATGTCTCAGTCAATGCTTCGTGTATATGTATATCGATTCCGGCTCAGTACCAGTGTTTCTCTATTCCTTTGTAAATGTGAAGAAGTGTCTGTGTCACTCTCTTTACAATAGTAGAACTTTCAACGACGTTGATATTAAATATATACATCCATCATTAATTCATTCAAGCCAGGATCTTGTTCTAAGTAAGTATTGTCAGAGTTATCATGTCAGTCGTCCTAACTAGTATCTACGTCAGAAGTGTCTAGTTCACACGATTAAATATCTCGGACATTTTATTTTGTACAACCTAGTATCAAAGTCAGTATTCATTCGTACAACTTTCATATATAAGTCGACATGCTGTGTGTACGACTAAATTGTTTCATGTGGGAAGTGGGAATGCTGGGGCCTCTTTGACCACACCGACTAGTTTTGTGCTGGGTGACCGTCCGAGGTAGGTAGGCATGGATAATTAGCCGTTGGAATTGTTGTGACGTCAGCATGTTTTATTCTGATGCTGAATTGTTTATTGCTGCTATGGTTGGTTTTTCAATGTCTCTCGTTCTGTTTATTCCATTCATGCCGTGTTTACCACTTATGGTATGGGCCAGTATTTCGTTTTTTTCTGAATCAATGTTTTGATAGCTTATTCTAACATATGAGCATTTATACTACTACTACATGTTAGTGACAATTGATGTTTGTGGTTAGTTGTTTAGATGATTTACAGCGCCATGAAGTTTATTTATTAAATTTTTTAATGTATGTTTGTACTTAAGACTTCTAGTCTCATGTGGGAAGTGGGAAGGTTGAGGCATCATTAATCGGTTTAACTACACCGCCTGGTTTTGTGGTGGGTGACCTTCATAAGTCGGTCCGAATGGATTACTAGTCTTGATGTTTGTTGTGATGTCAATTTAATTAATAACATTCCGGTGCTTCATTGTTTGACGCATTTATTGTTTGTTTGTCAATGCCTCTCGTTCTGTTGATCCTATTCATACTGTTTATTATGTATTCGTATAACATAGAACCTGAGTCAACGTTTCATGCGTTCTGTCTAGAGCCTGAGTTTCTCTAAAAGCACTTTAGCGCCATTTTTAAGGGGAAATTGGGGGTACCAGCAACGAAAACAGCCATAATCTAGAAAATAGTATGATGATGTATACATTTTGGATTTTGCGGCAGTAGTCACTTTTCCTATATCGATTAATAGAATAAGCGACAGCTGCACAGAAACAAACTACTTTACCAATAAATGGTTAACTCCATTGTTATAACGGATCTCGTAACAAAACTAGGACATACTTAATTGTTATGACACAGTGCTTAGTATTTACTCGTAACATCTTATGTAACAAAGAGACATAATCGACATATGTATGAATTGAATTGATGTAGTTTTGCCAAACTGGCATTAGTATACAGTTAGCTTTGTATCTTTAAATTTAAATACCTTTGCAAAGCAGGAAGACCCAGGTTGATCCATAAGACGCCACACCTTATATCTCAGTGTATTGTGTATCACACTATTCTTATCATTTTGTAGGTATCTTAACTCCGTGCCTTCGAGTTCATCAAAATTACTTTGATAAACTTTTCGGAGCTCCTCTATTATGCCAACGTCTTCGTCGATCTGAAAAAACGTTCTCCAACAGCAAGGTGCTACTGTTTCATGAGGGATTCCCCAAAATTGCATCTCCTCCCGAAACGTCTGTACACACATGTTCTTCGGTATGTGAAGCTTTCCTTGACTTAAAAGATTTAGAATACAACCGAAGACATCCGGGTCCCTGTCGAAGAAATATTCCATTTTACGTGCATTATAGTGTTTCGACGTTTCATTTATACCAGCCAGTATCGAGCCTGAAATTGCTGAAAGGTTCGCAGTAAGAGTTTCAAATTTCTTTCCTCTGATATTGAATGTTGTAGTATGTTCTTCCATGTTTGTCGGCACTTTGGTTCTTTTACTTTAGCCAGTCGTTTTTTTCTCAGAGCAGAAAATACCAGGATAGTTCTCAGCTTTGTGCCATGATAAAAGGGAAAAGTTCCTTACTGTAACGATCACTAGTGAACGAGTATGTGTAGAGTATGTACCTGCAACAGAAACATCAATATTTAGTATGTGGTTTACACAAGAATCATAATGCCATTATGCCATTGATTTTTCCTGAATACTGTTAACCAACGATATATCTTTCATCAAAACGATCAAACAGAATACGTCATATGTTAAGTAATATAACATAAAGATGTATATAAATTATGTTTGTTGATTAATGCTAACTGTCACTTCCGGAAGCGTTCTCTGAAATTGCGAAAGAACAAAAGAGAAACACCTAGAGATCAGACAGGAAGAGAAACGGAACACGTTATATGTGTCATTTATGCTGTGTTCTCATAAAGTCGTGGATGCAATGCATAAAATTGTTTAAAAGTAATCAACTGTTGTGCAAATGGCTTTAAAACTTCACTGAATTATTGAAAATCTTCATAAAACTGTGTTAGAATAGTTTTATCTGGATTTTAATTGGACTTCTGCCCCGAAATCTCTGTCAAACAACCATAGGGGTATTCCTCTTTCAGACAATGATGTTCTCATTAAGTCGTGGATTTTGATTGGCTGTTTATAAATAACACATTTTGACATCACCAGCAGGTGCTCCAATGATGTGTGATTTCTAAAAATAGCATATCATGTGACCGGAAGTAGCAAGCGTGTTCATCCGTTTGTGTTTAAAAATAAATCTAAGACTTTGAAGATCGTTTTTAGCATAAGATTTGAGATTTGTGGATGATAGTAAAGGCTTAATAATGCTGTAAAATTTTATATATATACCTTAAGGTTAGTGTTGTTAGTTAATAAAGCTCTGATTCACTTTTTTACCATTTGTTCTTGCTTTTGGTCACTACATTTCTTATCTCAGTCAATATTAGATAGAATAAATTCACGTGCGTGATAATAAGAAGAATGAAATCACGTGCAGAACGAATCCACGACTTTATGAGAATCCACGACCTTATGAGAACAAGCCATATAGGTTATATCAAGATAGTGTCTGCTTGTAACAGTGTGCACTTATGGGGAAATTATACTGCTGTCTCACTGAAATATTATGCCACAGACACATTGTCATGATACTTTACTTGGTCACATTAACCTGACACCAAGCCAACCAGTCCTTCCCCTACCCAGTAATGCTGAGCACTTAGCAGGAGGGAGAAGATTTCCTAATTTTGTCACAAGAATTTACTAGAATGACATAGATGTCCCTGCTAAGGATCTTCATAAGATTAAATATAATCATTTGCCATAAATGTTTTGTTGGAACTGCACTAATAGTAATGTATTATGAAGTTTTTTAAAGAAACAGATGTATGCTCAATACTGACTTTAATCAGTACATTATCAATTTAACACTGCATACCAAATTCTTATATTTTCCATTTGTCAATTTTGGAAGAAAACAATTTTTGTGACACATGAACTAACCCTCAAATGTATACTAAATTAAGCTTTGACAGGTTATTGTATTTCAAGTTTATTGTTACATTTGCTTATCAAAATGATGAAAACACACGAGATTTTTGCTCTGAATGACTGATAGTCATTTCTTGGTCAAATCTCGATGTAAAAAGCTGTCTGAAAATGCGTGAACATTTCCTGAATTTTTCTCTATTTGTTTAATTTGCGCATCAAGATTTTGAGTCATAAATTTCCCCCAAAAAAGTGTGCACATTACACAGGTTTTTACGGTATTGAACTTGATCTGTATCCATTTAAGGATGTTTACCCTATTATTATTTTTTCTCTTTTAAGTTATTGGACTATAATATTTGAACTATAGTATTTCATGCACATACGTGTATAGAGAAACTAACATCTGCTTAAGGTTACACTTTAAGCATCACCCTGATATACATTCACTGGTTAATCGTGACAAGTTTGATAATACAATCGTGTTTTCTTCTTTAATACTTTGTTTACATGTGTGATTCTTTTTTTTTTAATTCTTGGAAGAGTCCATCCATATCATCTGTTATTATTAAATGAAATTATCAATTTTTTTTTTAAACATATCTCTGATGGTCAAAAGTTCCTTATTAATTAGCAAGTGTAACTTACATTACTTATTGTAACTTACAATGTAGGTTTAATACCAGATATTACTTACATTATCTTCTTTCAATTTAGCTGCTACTTTTGTATAATCCGGTTTCATTGCCTTGCAATGTCCACACCCTTCAAAATACAGCTGCTATCAGTAATTTGATAAAATTCAAACAAAGGCACTGCAATGGGTACATTATATTCCCTTAAATAATAAATCAAGATATTGAGTGGCAACCATGTATTATCAGAACCAAGAGGCAATAACTCCATTTATTACAACTTGATAATGGTAATCACATTTGTCTGAGCTTTTCATGGTAGTTAACTTTGTATTAAAGTTTGAAGTTAATCAGTTAATAATTACTCAAGATATTTAGCAAAGACTATGTGATAACATAATACATCCTCTCTTTCTATGGGCATAATTTTTTTTTTATGTTCAACCATCTTTAGTATTACAAGTAAGGAGGCTTAATCAAGGTCAGCCATACTTACATGGAGCATAAAACATTACAAGTACAGAGGAATGTGTCTTGATGTGCTCATCAAAAGTATCATCATTTAAATGTACGACGTCATTCACTTCATCCGCCCACTCTGCTTCTGCTTTCTTCTCTGCTGGGGGCTTGGGGCTACAAAAGAAATTTGACAATTTAATTAGTACCAAGCTGATTATACCCTACCAAAGTCATAAAGGGAGACAATCTGAAACAAAGATAAACAAATCAAAAGGTCTTATACCTTTTCCCATTAAGTTATGATCTGAGGTGCTATCTCTATGGCAAAATCAACTGCTATATTGACCTGTGAGCTTATGACACATTGAAATTGCTTGTTGTTTTATTGACATCTACCAGTAAATGCCAGCAAAATGGTAGTATTTATGAATATAAAATCCTTTATGTGATTAACACAAAAGTTATAGCACTTCTGTTCAAAGAAGATTGAAGAATGTCATTTTGTGTTTAGATTTTTACTGGTTCCCTCATACAAGTTATCTGTGGCTTCATCATTAGTGTCTGATGTCATTTTCAAAAGATTTTGGCTGTACTGAAACCAGAGACCCTAAATAAAACCAAGGACCATTGGAAATTAACTTGTAACATTATTTATATTGAAGATTTAAACTCATAACCTTAAATTTGAGAGGCTAGAGGTCATGACCTTAGAAGTTAGAGGCTAGAGTTATTAAATGGAAACTGCTTAAACTGTGCAGTCACAGAGTCCTCTTAATATTCAGACAACTTTAACATTCAATTTAATTGTGGGTAATGGTTAATGTGTTGTCGATTTATATTTCCATACTCACTCTTTTAACCAAGAAACAATTCCATCTTTGTTATTTTCCCCTCCATATTGGAATAACTTTTTGCCTTTTCTGAAAGAAAAATAAAGAATATTTGTTAGATTTTTGGTTTATGAAATGAAGCACACTCAATATAATATTAGACCTTTTTAAAGACTAAGAGATCAACTTTTTAAAAGTTTTATCAAAGGACAGAAAAAATACTATTTTTACATAAACCTGGTGAGCTTTAATTAAGACGTATAAATAAATGTAGTATACTATGAAAAATATGTTATGTCCACAGTCTGTGACATTATGCCGATGCCCAGGACTAGTAGAATTTTGTTTGGACTAGTAAAACTTTGTTTGGACAAGTAGAAGTTTCTTTATTTCTTCTATATATTGTTTGAAAGAAAATCTTAATTTGCTTGTTCCGACTAGTGCTTGAAAAACTTAAGTATGCATACTGTGTCCATATCCATATGATGGTTTTATCTTGGAAATATTGCCTTCAAGGGCAACTTGTTAATCTTATGAGTCAATATACAAGTTTTGTTACAACAACCTTGACAACTTCATGAAAAAGTAAAGATGACACGCGAAAGAAAAATTTATATTGAAAGAGGCAGAGCATTATTTTATCTACCAGGTAGAATTCTACCGTCGAAAACCTACAAGGGCTCTAGGTTTCTCGAGAAACTTCGCCGCCTTACCTTGGCTGAGACCCATAGTCGAAACCTACAAGGCTCAAGGTTTCTCGACAAACTTCGCCCCCGTACTTTGGCTGAGACCCCAAGCCGAAACCTACAAGGCTCAAGGTTTCTCGTAACAAGGGTACTACCATACAACACTACATCCTTAAATGATCTGAATTTGCAATGATAAAGGCATCCAAATAGGTCCATCTTAAACCAAGTCATAAGAAAAAGATGTGTAATCCAGCAGGCATGATTTACATCGAGTGCATTCATATTTTTTGTAATAATCTTTGCATACTTACACAAAATAGAATATAGTAGGAAAGCCTGTGATGTTGTAATCTTGTCTTAGCTGCATCTGATGAGGTTTGTCGACATCTATACCAACTAGAACCTGTAACAAAACAGAAGCATTTATTCAGAATTTATGTTCCCTGCTATGGACTTTAGAGATATGCTCTGGAAACAAAAATTTTGGATAATTCTTTAAAGTAAAAGGGTCATTACTATGACAAATACTGATGGAGAGTACTCAAATTTAAACTTAATCTGAGGATTTATACAAACAACCTTCTGATATTTTGGCATTCTGATATTAATATAACCTAATTTGATCAAGATATTGGGACCAAAGTAAAGATTTTGGAAAAATCTTATCTGTTAAAGGACCATAACTCTGTCAAATATTATCGGAAAGTACCTTACTCAAAATGAAACTTAAGCTAAAGATTCATATCATCTTAACAGCCTTCTATTACTATTTGAAGAAATATAAACTTAATTTTTCAAGATATGCTCTGGAAATAAAGCACTAAAACGAATGTTTGAACAAACACAGCTGGACCTGACCAAATTAATGATTTTCACTAAAGAGGGGAGAAAAACATAATATGGTAGGAAACCACAATATTTAATTATATATCAATATTTACCATACAGAATGTGAAAAGTGAACAAACTATACAAAACAACAGATTTATAGTTTAAGTTCACTGGTTAAGACTCTATAATGTCTTCATTATGTATATCTCACTATTAATTCAAGTTGGGCTTTACATACACAGCAAGTCATGTAGCATGATCTGTAGATGAAGGTTAAATGGAATGTTTTTATATGCCATCTAGACAATAGTTTAGAAAACTGACAATTCTAAAGATATATTTTGATAAATTTTGCCCGCGACAACTCTGAGACTCCAGTTCTTTCCTATGAATACTTACAGCTTTTCCTTTCATCTCAGTGGCAGCAGCAGCATAGTCCGGTTTTAATCTCTTACAGAAACCACACCCTGCATAACACACAGACAAGAATGGGTTATCAAAATATACAACACCCTGCATAACACACAGACAAGAATGGATTATCAAAATATACAACACCCTGCATAACACAAAGACAAGAATGGATTATCAAATTATACAACACCCTGCATAACACAAAGACAAGAATGGATTATCAAAATATACTACAGCCTGCATAACACACAGACTATAAAGTGTTACACATTGATACCAGATCAAACTTTCTTACATTTCCCCTCCCCATTGGTGGCAGAGATAATAGATATATCTTACTGTGATCATCTTTCATTTTTCCAGTGTTGTGTGTCTTAATTTTGTTTATCAAAACCACGAGACGTAATTACAATATTGAACAAAATAACAAGGAAGTACCTTTTAGACCTCCAAATCAATTTCTATTTAATACCAATTATATATAAACATAAATTCTAATTGAAACACAGAATTATTGTTAAGAAGGAAGAACAAAATTGTTATCAATGGTAATTAGTGAGAAAAACTTACATGGAGCATAAAACATAACCAACAGCGGTAATTTTTCTTTCTTTAAAAGTTTGTTGAAACTCTGAAATTGACAGAAGATTGCACAAAATTATGGATACATGCATAAATCTAGATAATATAGTTGCTAAATATGATATACAAACATTATCATATTTAGCACTTGTTTTGTAGGGCAGGTACAAAGTGTTATATGCTAACCATGCCATCACCACAAACAATAGAGAAGTGCTAAACTGATACTTAAGCTTGTCTGTAAAATCATATTTAATATGTTATGATTGCTATGGACACAAATGTTACTAATTCACAAAATGTCCCTCATTATTAGGGCTGTCACAATACGGCCAAAGCGTACTACGATATATTGCAATATTGACTAGTATATCACGATACGTATAACAATATATTGCAACAGTATAAATGCAGATGACAGGATGAATATGCAATCAAAATGTGCTAAGATTCCATTATTTGCATTTTTTGTTGGGCACCACATGAATCTCTGTGCCGTGACTCTCGGCCATATTGTCGTTTTAGTTAGAGATCATAATCTTAACAGCGCTTGAAATGTATGTGCTTTGAATGCTTTTCAAGCGTCCATGTGATATTTAAATTATGTATGCAAAAGTCAGAATGGTTTCCGAATTTGTCATAACAAAATCCTTTCCTGGTTACGTTATGGAACTAAATTCAAGGGTTTTTACAAAGATTTTGTACATTAAGTCTATTTTTTATTAAAAACAAGGAAAATTAATAATAAATATCACGAAAAACCAGTATATGCGCTTTGTATTGCGGTGCAATATAAATATGAGCTGTATTGCAATATACCCGCATTCCGGTATATTGTGACAACCCTTAAATGCATACTACTCATTATCATAGTACTATCATTTTTTTTATTTTAACAATTTTAGGAATAGTAACACTAGGGAGCCTTGTATTGAATTTATTTTTAGTTGTTTACAGAGAGTAGGCCACCTTGCCATCAGGAAGATGTGCAATTAGCTTTTTGAACATGACAAGGGTTTTCCTTTGAGCCCCTGAACAACATTGTTGAAACCAGTATACTTATGAAGATAAAAGTTAACATACCTGAGTGGTGTCTATGTGGACTACATCTGTGGCTGTGGGTTCTTCCTCCCAAGGAATATCACCAGTGGGATCCAGAAGAAAATTCACCATGGACTACATAAAGTAAAAGTTACTTCAATTATTACATATTAATTATTTCATATATCAAAAAGTGTTACCATGTTGAAATTATGTCCTTTAAAAAAGACACTCCTACTCATGGAAGGGAGACAGCTCAAGTTTGTTATAAGTCTTACTGGTACCTGTTTTACTTGAGGCACAACCCCTGTAAGGCAACTTCAGAAAATCAAAAATCAAGATGGCCCCTCAGAAGCTATGTTATATTTGAAATATGATAACTTTCACTAATAGCTCTAGGACTATCTGTGAGATGCAAGTGTTTAAAGTTTGGAGGTCCTATGTCAATATTAAGAAACAACTATTCATGATTATGACAACAAGTGATCACAAGATTTTACAAATAAGACACCAATTTTCTTTTAGCACAGAAAATGCTAAAGACTCACTAATGGATATGAAAGGATCTATGACAATATATTTAACTTGTTTTGATAAGAAGTCTTAACAAGAAGGTCCATCTGGTTGAAATCTGCCCATTAGTTTCAGAGATGTTTTTTAAAGGCATACTGTCAAATGTACTGAGCCCCCTTCCTAAAGGGATGATATCTACCAAGTTTGGTGGAAATTGGTCCACTAATATTGGACAAGAAGTCGAAAATGTGAAAAGTTAACATATTTGCAACAGTGTTGAACTTTGACCCAAAAATGTGTAACCATTTTTTTTACTCCACGGTCACGCCTTGAACAACTTGGTTCTCCATGCCCCAAAGTTGCTATATACCAAAAAATTAAGCTCTAGGCCTTCTAGTTTATAAGAAGATTTTTTAACACATTTTTCCCCTTTTGGCCCCCTGGGGGCCAAGCCCCTTCATTTGAACAAATCGGAATCCCTTCCCCTATGGATACTTCCTACCAAGATTGGATGAAACAGGTCCAGTGGTTAAGAAGTTGAAAATGTGAAAAGTTAACATATTTGCTATAGTGTTGAACTTTGACACAAAAAAGCATAATTGATTTTTGACCCTAGAGTCACGCCTTGGAAAACTTGGTTCTCTGTGCCCTAAAATTGCTACATACCAAAACATTAAGATCTAGGCCTTCTAGTTGATTAAAAGATTTTTGAAATTTTGTCAAATTTCCCCCCTTTTGGACCCCAAAGTGGCGCCCTGTGGGGCCCCAGCCCCTATATTTGAACAAATTTGAATCCACTTCCCCTAGGGCT
>JAUMGZ010176239.1:0-14427 GCA_032359645.1 Pododesmus macrochisma | reverse complement strand
GAAGAAGAAGAAGAAGAAGAAGAAGAAGAAGAAGAAGAAGAAGAAGAAGAAGAAGAAGAAGAAGAAGAAGAAGAAACAGAAGAAATCAACAGCAGATTTTGCAGAACACCG
Source organism: Pododesmus macrochisma (assembly GCA_032359645.1). Taxonomy (NCBI): domain Eukaryota; kingdom Metazoa; phylum Mollusca; class Bivalvia; order Pectinida; family Anomiidae; genus Pododesmus; species Pododesmus macrochisma. The sequence continues at coordinate 14,316 of JAUMGZ010176239.1, read as the reverse complement.
ATGGAGAACATAAATATAGAAAAATCAATTTTTGTAAAATGATTTAATAAGCATTTTCCATGACATGGTAACATGAAACACAGATGTTTGGAATTTAATCCTAAGTTGCGCCTATTTAATTGTATGAGTCTTAAATACATCGGTTCTTTACCACCATTATGTTACATGTGGTGTTAAAATTAAACGATGTAAATCTTTAGATTAAGATTAAAGGTTTATTTTAAGAACTTTTTTATTATTGTTATTATTAAAATGACAAAACTAGTTTTGTTTTTTACATGTGTCACATGATTAAATATGTTTCAGATACACAGGAAGTAAGTTTCACTATAGTATAGGCTATAATAAACAATATCATGATCATGTTTTAAACACAAGCTAGGTTAAAATTTAAACTTTCATTCTCAATGTCTAATCGCGATTTATAGAAACGTACATATTGTCGAACGTGGTTACGTAGTAAACACCATTATTGTTTAAGATGACAACTACAATAGCTACAAGACAAAACCGCCATTATGTCCCAACTTAAGGAAGGGGAGGAGTGGTTGGTGGATTATCACACAAGTTGTTCCTCTCCATTACTAGTGTATTGCGCATGCTAAAGACGCAGATAAAATAGGGAAGTGAAAAAATTCAATTAAGGAAAAAACAACCAATTTACATATTAACTTAAGTGCATTAATTATCCGTAACTTGGAATAAGAAACATATTACCATCTCACAATATAGAAAGGCTTGGTAAAATCCACACTTCATGAGAAGGTTTCAAGACGGCGATGAGAAATGAAAGAAAACTGATATATTTGCGGTGAACCTGTTGAAATCTGATTTTCGTAACTCGATATGGAGGGGGACATTGCATGTATAAAGGGACGATTGATCTTCGTTTAAAATCAAATGACTCATCCTTTTACAAAGTACATTATAATTGATGGAGGACACCTCGTCAAACGACATATTCTCCCTAAATCAAAATGTCAGGATCACTCGCACGGTCACAGGAGCATTGTTGTTTCAGCTGAATCTAAGATAATTAACATTCTAACACCAAAAGCTGACAAATCCCTAGCTTTTTTACAATACAAATCTTTTCCCTTTACAAGTTGAAGGTGACAATAAAAAGCTTTGAAGAATTTCGGACAAGGTCTCTCTCAATATTTGCAGATATGTCAATACTATCTGTCCAAGCGCTTCCGGACACTCCCGAATCTATTGACCACGTCAAAAATCTGGTCTTTAATGAGATGACCTTACTGGACGGCAAATGGTCTTGTAAAGCACGGAGACATCGTTTGGCTAACGACAAATCACGAAACTTCACGAAGTGAGCCGAGCCTTTTTCATAACGTCAAGAAATATCTTTAATGATGGAGAGAGAATACAAAAGCCGGAGTTCATACTGTTACGGTGTGTATAGAAGTGAACAAGGCCCCGCAGAGAAGTACAAAAACTCTCAACTCAATCTAATACCCAAATACTGCCATTGAGAAACTCCGACTGGGAATCTTTTCAATGACAAGCAAGTATCTCCACGGGGTGAGCTTTTAATCCCCAAAATCTTTTGATTGTTAAAAGATACACATAGAGAATTGAGGTTCGACTCTGTAATACCTCCTGTTCTTTAATTGGACAGGAGATAAAGGACTCAAGTTTTGTTATTTCTATTCACGGATTTATTACATAACAAGTGAAAGAAATTTTTGTCAAAATTCTCATTGTGCGAGAATAATGAAGCGTTTCGATCCATGCTGAGTGGGCCGGTCACTATAACGAGGCTAGACTCTATGAAAGGGGAATAAACATGAATTAGTGACAAATGGTTACATTGTCGTGTAAACGCTTTTAAAAAGGGTTTAGAAAGCGTTTTGTCGCACGGATGAAAAATGAATTTGCCACTAACAAGAAGTAACTATTTCGTCGTTTTTAATGGGTTCAAAATTAAGTAAAAGAGTTGATTTGTTCCTCGGGTTAATTGGTTAGAGAAACATAAAAAGTTCACAAGAAAGAGTTCCACAGCTGCCATTAGAGTAGCTAGAATAATAATAATGAGATCACTATAGAAAAGTCATATACCACCTTTATGCAGGGTAGGTTGTCCGGCATGTCAACTTGATGGGTCAATATGTCCAGTCAATGGTGTTACTACGACTATTGGTCAATATGTCCAGTCGGTGGCGTTGCAATGAACAAGAAAGGAATTGATCGATATAAAGATACACAAACGTACAGCTAGATGGGTATACTTAATATTTCGCCCATCGGACGATTTTGTGATAAAGGCACAGCCGAGTCAGAACGTTATTTGTATATTCCCTAAACATGATCCACATTACATTTAAATAGTATAGCTAACAATTTATAAGTCGGTTTGAAATAATAAGCAATTGATTTTTTAGAGTGTGAAATAGATATTACTTAAATCCCTTGTGCTTAAGATACCCAGGGAAACACTAAAAATCTTCAAAGCCACGCTCAAACAGTATGATAATAGAAATGGTAATAAAAAGAAAATAAGTCATTAACTATAAAAAAAATATCAACGATTTATCGTATAATCACGGTTTAATTCTTATTTTTTTTATTTTATTTCTATTATTACTATTTTTTTTGCAAACGAAAACAAGATTATTTTCTATAAGAGAAATCAATGTATTTCTCGTTGACCTAAAAAAAACCCAGATTGTCGCTCTATTGAATGAACAAACTTCCCCTTTTTACATGGAGACATAAATTCATTCAGGGGAAAATAAAAAAGGGATATTCTTCTGAGCATAGAAGGGCTATTTATTTCCCCGTTTCTGCATGTAAACGTTTATAGTAATCCGGTACTAACATAAAGCCAATGTGTAAGGTCAGCACAATGATAGAGGGAATGAAAGAGATTGGGTGTCGTCTGCTTGTAGTAAAATGGAAGCATTCAGAATATTGTCGAGGGGCTTATATCACTGAAAACTCATTCATACAGAAAGAATTTAAAAAGGAAATACATTTTCTGTAAACATTAATCATACATAGAATGAATTACCTCCATTGTGATTGCGCGACCTTTACCCGTCTTCCCGATGCGTTGTGTGTGTGTTGCCTTTTATGCCAGACTACCATCGCTTAACAATTTGATATATGATCTAGAACTATAGGGCTTGTTACTAGGATGACAAACGATACTTCTTCTTTAACTGATTTGAATATTTTTAATAGAAACTTCAATTGTTAGCTACTAGACTCAAATGACACAGTTGAGTGATAATAATATTATCGAAAATTTGTCTTTAATTGTCCACTAAAGCATTCTTGACGTGCGAACTATAACGAAATATGATAAGATATCGCTACCCGTACTTGAGTGCGAACAAACTAAATAACACGTCGGTTGAATTTAAAAATTTGTTAAGATGATATTTCATAGCCTTAACCCTATATAAAGATGACAAATACCCACTTGTTTGAGATTTATGATCATCTCTTGTCATTTTCATTCTGACCTGTGACCCCTTTTACATCACACTGACAAATACACGGGCAAGCCCTTGACTAGTCGATCTAAAATAAAAAACAAATTCGGTATCCGTGAGCGGTTTTTCTTACGTTCTTTTAAATCGGGTGGTACGCCTTCCGTATCACCTTTCGGTGGCCAGCGAAACTCAGCACATTTTGGTTACACGTTACAAAGTTCAAGTAGTAGGCAGGCAATTAATCCCGAGTTTATCCCATTAAAGAGATAATTCCTGAGATATGGCGACCACTTTAGCCACCTGAATATATAAACAAGATGCTTCAAATGTGTTTTGTGTTGACATTAAACACTTTGTTTGATAATTCAAGATGTCTTCAGTAAACACAGACTAAAAATTCCATACCAATGAGTTGGATTTAGAATTTGTCTGTATCTATCAATTTTGGTCAGGGTAATTTCTCTTACGGTCGAAACAACATTAGGTCGGAATTCACAAAAGAAGTTAGAAAATAAGAATATGCCTGAACCAATCTATTTGTGAGGGGTGGAGTGTAAGCGTTTGGCCAAAAAGGACATGGTACCAAAAGAATAAAATCGGTTATTTTAAGGCAATAAATAATTAAATAAATAAATAAAACTTATTTGGCGCACTAATAAAGGTATTTGTGTACGGTGTATATTGTGTTTGCTGTTACAAACTATCTGATATAGAGTCATCCTACAACCCAACTGTGCTGTAATGTCCGTGTTTGTAAAACATTGGTGAACGCTGCTTACAAAAATGAGTCTTACGACAACACAATAATACAAGGTGGTACCACACAGTCGCATTGGAATCTATTGGGGAAAACAAAAATAAGACAATTTTCACACCGAAGTTAACGTTTAAAAGTAAGTTTTCCTTTGGCTGTTGGTGTTTAAGATTTTATGAAAAATTTATGACACGAAAAATTGGCAATTTTATGACTTCCTTGTCGTTGCCCAATGATAATAGTATAGAACGAAACACAGGTTAGCTCAGTGTCTGCATAATATTACCAAATCTTACATAGGTCAAAAGCGTGCAGCGTAGTATCATAAAAAGAAAATGTTGATAAACAAATAGATACCATTCTGGTATAACAATACTTAGGGTTCCAAAAATGCGTGACATACCTCCAAACAGGGAAAACCCCTCCCCAAAAAACAAAGTGTCATATTTAAACCCCGTCCAATACTGCTAAAGTGCAAAGCTATCATAGATCTTGAATCAGAAAACACACAAATGCAGTTTCTAGTGTAATCTATCTATTTATCACATAACGGAAGTAGTTCATATCATTCATGTTATGCGGAGATAGGAATTCCTAATGACCAACATCTTTGCGTTGCGAGGACAAGTCCGCTCGCTGAACAGGTGCGAAAACTTAAAATATAGCAAACCTGTTCTAACCTTTCTGACTGATAAAACAACAGCCGTTCTAAAGACGTCTTTCATGTAAGACACATCAAAAGAATTTGTTTTCCACGAGAAAACATTCCAACAAATGGTACAACACTGAAAACGCTGTGATAAGCAGGTGTCGGACTGCAAATTACTGCCCCGATCTGATATTGTTTTACGTATGTAAATTGATAAATTTTATTAGCGTGTAGTTTTGTCATAGATGTGTTAAGATATTTCAAACAGCGTGGGGCGTGTATTTATGCAACGGAATAAAAATGTAGATGAATTATTTTAAGTGTTTAACGTTGTCAAACGGAATGGGTCTTTGAATTATGTTATCGTACATCTACTGGTAGATCTAAAACAGATTTATATCAGTGTTTCAAAAAGACGGATGACGTATGTCATTTTGAAATCACAATTTTTGTTGATATACTTACTTTTGTAGTCTTTTGTGGAAATCAAATAAATGCTTTAAGATGCACATGCTTCAAAACGAATATTTAGACGTATGAACAATAAAGTATATTTGAAAAAGAAAAAAAGCTATCATATTGATGCTGATGTAGTATGCTTGCAAGCCAGCAAAACATGAAACATTGACTGTGATCCATCTGCAATCTATATAATCTTTTTAGGGTCTTGTTTTCTCTTTATCAAATCCCACACTTGATCTGTTTTAAATCCTTACGGACAACGTCTTCCGAGTTAACAATTGTAATACCAATCCGTCCATTTACATTCTAGGTACGAGAGCAAATGAAGACCTAGTTTAAGTCAGATTGTCTGTTGTCGTCTGTCAGGTTGTTTTTAATTTGTCACTTTTTCACTTTTTCCAAAAAACCACTAGAGCAAGTTGAACCAAATTTTCCTTTTAGAAGAATGTCTGACATTGTCGGACTGTATTCATCATGAAGATAGTTGTTTTTCGATGACGTCACAAACAACGCACGAAATATACGCATATCGCTGGAGTAGGAAAACCTACTTAAGATAGCTGCTAGCTACCTGTCTTTCAATTTCCGCCGCAAAACCGTCTTCGCCTCCGGTTTTACCAAGTTTACGCTAGCTTCGTCATTGTGTGGAATTTGCCTGTCTTTGTATAGCGGAGCGCCGTTCTGGTGGAGAGAGAGCCGCGTAACAAAGGGAGAGAACCAGTCTATTGCCGTGGCGGACTGTATTAAGTATTGCCGCGGACTGTATTTAGTATTACCGCGGACTGTATTTAGCATTGCCACGGACTGTATTTAGTATTGCCGTGGACTGTATTTAGTTTTGCCGCGGACTGTATTTTGTATTGCCACAGACTGTATTTTGTATTGCCGTGAGGGTTCAGGATTTGCTGATCTTATGGAAAACGTTGGTCATATTTTCATGACATTGATATACATGTTCTTTGTACGGACGTTGCCGAACCCAATTAATATAGACTCTATGATTTCCGATTGGCTGAGGCCTTTTCAGTTTCTTGTCAAGAACTGCTAGTCAGCATTTTTGCGAAACTCGCTTTAGATGATCCATGCACAATCCCTCGTTCAGCTTTGTGTCCGACGTTTCCGATTTCCGTCCAAAATTAGGACTTCTTATTAATTGAGACCTTTTCGATAGTGTGTCAACAATCCGGTTGGTAAAATGTTCACGAAGCTTGGTGTTTCTTTCATTGTCCCCTTTTATATTTGTGTCTAACGTTGCCAAACTCTATCCAATATGGCCAATGATGTTTCTGCAGCGCTGACTCTCAACCTCTTTTCAAGAACCTAAATGTTCGGATTGTTACAAACCAAATAATCTGTAGATGAAAAAAAAATCTTATATTGCCACTAGCATCTGATTGACTACTTCTCTTTCTTTCTTTCCGATTTTTTGACACATGCTATTTTCCTTTCATTGTTTCCTTTGAGAGTTATGCACGTTTTTGAAACCCTTGAACATGTATGGTCAGATCTTTTTTATGAAACTAGATATAGATACAGGTATATAATCCTTGAAAAGTCCCGAACTTCATTCACTGTGGACGCCAGAGCCTCTGATTGAATAAGATCTTTTCGACATTTTCCAAAGAATCTGGCTGTTCACATTTTTCAGACAATTTATTGTCGAACATCTTGCATGATCTCCTTCTCTAGTCTAATGTCCGACGTTACTGATCATAATCCAGTTTCACCATCAGTCATATGAATGGCTGAAACATGCTTCCCTTTCTGATTTAATGAAACTTGCTGAAATTGTCCTTGCATGGTTACCTTTCAAAGATTGTATCAGACTTGCAAGATACTCTAGGAACTTGAATAAGTGTTTAAAGCATACTGATTTTGTTCGGTGTATATAAATCTAGTTGTGGTTGATGTGTCCACATAATTGGCAATTTGTTTATTATAACCGTAAGACTGTTGACTCTTGCTTTTTAGCTTCATTATCATTACATATCTGTGTGTGTGTGTGTGTGTGTGTGTGTGTGTGTGTGCGTGCGTGCGTGCGTGCGTGCGTGCGTGCGTGCGTGCGTGCGTGCGTGCGTGCGTGTGAATTACTTTATTATACTATTATTATTTCATACCATTCTCTATGTATATATAACCAGTGTGTTGTGTTGTATTGAGTCATAGTATCGTTAACAATCGTAAATTTGATAGTGGAACATCTAATTAAGAATGACCATAGACTTGACCGGCGGCGAGAATAACAGTGTACGGTCAACATAGTAGAGTGACCATTCAATCCTTTGTTTTTCTTGAGGATTATAGAACTAATTCACCCAATATTTTCCCCTTATCTAGTTGTAAGTATAGATATTCTTTAACGATGTATCGTATAATTAACTTGTTCTAAATGAACACTGAAATGGATCACCACAAGACTGTATAATGTTGCGCTTGTCCCGCTACATAATCTTTACTTAACCATTGTGCAATGTATATAAAGTTTAAACAGGTAGACCGCACAGAGTGTGTAGGCAACCCCGTATCAGTTTTTTTCCTGTGGGTATAGATGTGATTAAGTATATACAAATGTAGGCAAGATATTACCTGAAGTATCATCCTTTTAAGTTAAATAATCAGCGGATAACCCTACTGTATTTTGATATTTGCGACCGTATATATCGGTGGTTTTACTTTCGTAAAGTCACGTTGTAATGGCAACGCGGAGCGGAAACAATACAACGTCAGTTTGCGAAAGTAAAACTAACTATATACAATCGCAAATTCCCGCGAAATCCAGCTGCTTGGTTTCATCGTGAACTTATGTGCGTCAAGCAATCGGGATATAATGCAGAAACAAACCCAGGAAAATAATTCAATTTTAGAAACAATGACCTTGACCTTTGTGCGTAAAAGTTGTGTCTTGCCTAATATGGAAGTGAAATAGCAAATTTCTAGTAAATCAAAACAACAACAGTCAATATAACTAAAGTCTTCATTTTAATGACTTTGAAACTTGATCTGCATTACATATTTTCAATAGAATGCCTCCCATGTATGGCAGAGCATAATATACGCATTGTGTCAAAATCATCAAGAAAACTCAAATTAGGCAAAATCATCAATACAACTCAATTTCTCTGTCGTTAATTAGGTAGGTAGAACTGCAATCATATGTTATAAACAGAGACATTGACCTTTGATCCAAATGGAACCACCATTAATATATTATTAAATCCAATCAATGGGAATGAGGATATCGTGCTGAAGCTAATGTGTTTATAGAGTTTATGAACGGAAGTTTGATATCATTTCTAGATGACATGGAATGATGTATTGTCTCACTTGTTAAACATGTTTAAGAAGCAATGATGTCTGAAATGCCATGTAAGTCTTATAATATTACTTTGTAGAGCCCTTTGCCTTACTTTCTACACAAACTCTATCTAGTGCGAACCTGAAATCCGTCGTCAGATTCAGTTCATACCATTTATGTATTGTGTCATGTTAAATTGTATTTTCTACACAAACTCTATCTAGTGCGAACCTGAAATCCGTCGTCAGATTCAGTTCATACCATTTATGTATTGTTTCATGTTAAATTGTATTTTCTACACAAACTCTATCTAGCGCTAACCTGAAATCCGTCGTCAGATTCAGTTCATACCAATTATGTATTGTGTCATGTTATATTGTAGTAGTATAGTTTGCGTGAGGAATACAAAAAATGGTGAAGGGACAAAAGACCAGCAGTACGTAATATATAGTGGCTACGTGGAACAATTTTACAGCGAAGGAGGAAATTGTTTGTTGTTTGTTTGTTTGTTTGTTTGTTTGTTTGTTTGTTTGTTTGCCTGGTCTCTAACCGAAATACTCAAACCTCCCAACCACGATAGGGTATCAAATGTTGGGAAACGAAGGAGGAGTACACATCAAAATCTATGAATAAATAATTTTGCTTACGGCCTCAATGCCTTTGGATAAATCAAACTGTACGAAAACACTCATTAGCAAGGATTTCATATTTAATCAAGTCGAGTTAACACATATATCTATTAATATTTTCACCACCACAGTAATTCTGTGGAAGAGTGTTTGCTTCGTTTGTGGAAGGTCTAAAGTTCGATCCCCGACCACGTCACACCAAAGACGTTAAAATATGATAAGCTTTTTGCTCCCTTTGCGCCACTCAGCATTCTAGGCAGTAGAAAGACTGGTTAGCTCGGTGTCAGGATAATGTGACAGAGTGAAGCTGCATGCCAATTTGTCTGCGGCATGATATTTCAGTGACACATCACTATAAAGTCGACATACGTACACACAGTCACGAGTAGACACTATCTCCATAGGACCTAGACATGAATTGAAAGGACGACAAACCCCAATGAAACAAGTAAGTATCACTTGCTGCATCGGTGTACAGAAATACCAAAATCGAAGACCGTGTTTACGTCATAAAGTATGCTAAAATAAGTTTTCCATTTCTTACAAAGTGGTTTATTTCCCTATACTTTTGATAAAGCTATATTTTAGTTTTATAGGAGCCATTTTTTCTTCTTTCGATCGCCCATTACAAAAAGTCCACACTTGTGCAAAACAAGTACTTGCAGCCGTGGACGTATCAAAAGATTTAAAAAAGAAAGAACATAATTATTAATTGTTAAGTGTTGATACCTACCTTTTGTTTGCAATGCAGAAATCAATCTAAATTCCAGTTTTATGTAATGTGATCCAATATTAATGTTTTGATGAATGCTCAGTTAAAACAAATGGAAATTGTGTCAGTGAACTTCTCCGAAAGTCGATAAAAGTACTTAAAACACAGAAACGCATGGAAAGGATTTTAACCACAAATTATTTGTGTAAATCATTGGAAGAAAAAATGACACATGAAATATGTTTTAGCTTAAGGCTACATTAACAATCGGAAACCACTCGGGCCTTTCCGGCAAGCACAGTAAACCACGTTCTATGTATGACGGAAAGGCCCGAGCGGTTCCCGTTCGATGGTTCGGAGATTAGAAGCTCTTCTCATTGAACTACGGTCGGAACCGTGTAAGTAACACACAACGCGAGGGATTGGCATAACACAATACACCAATATTAATCACCATTCGGATTCACTGTGTTTAATCGAATGTCAAAATGTGTTTAAATTGTTTTATTTAAAGTAAACAAATGTTAATAAGATGTACGGGTATATATTATACACTTGTACACTCTATAATAGTTGTAACTTTCTTTCAATACTACCAGTGAGATAACATTTGTGGCATAAGACATGAAGGATGGGCGTTCTGTAAAACGTCCATAATTAATTAACCACTTTTGTTATTGAATTAGACTGGTTACCTCCCCGATACGTTAGACAACTCGGAACCCGTTAGATGTTGAATTGTTTAACTGTCCGAGTCAATGTACTATAATGAAGTTTCTTTACAACGACCATGTTTTTTAATGGAGGTTTTTTCTCATTGTTAAGAATTTACTGCTGTAATGAAAACGTTAATTAACAATTTTTGTTAGACTTGTTATCTCTCCAATTCGCAACGCAACCGGGAAAACGTTAATAATTGAATGAACTGTCAGAGTCAATGTAATACAGTTGAGTCTCTTTACAACGACTCTTTGTTAAATAAGTTTTTGATATTGTAAAGAGTTTTCTGTTGTAAAGAATCAAAATTATATTAATTCGGTCATTTTCAATTTTTGTTCTTAATCTATCGTCTTTGTAATGAATTTGCTTTTGAGTGAGTGTATCCTAATTGATTTGCTTTCATATTCCTGTCACCATTTCTCTTCTTGTTTTTGTTTTGTCATGATATTGTTGAAGTACACAGGAAACGACATTAAGCGTTAATTAAACAAACAAACAAACAAATAAACAAACAATCAAACAATCAAACAAATAAACAAACAAACAAACAAGCTTTAACGGTACTTGCAGTTTCCCCCTTAAACAAAGTGAAAACACAAAATGGAAGCAGTTAAAATCGTATTTTGATTTTAGATCGCATAGAATTCTAAAAGAAATATCATATATGACTTCATCACCAATGTATATATTTAAAATGTCTGAGGCCCGTTCGGGGTGCAGAGCGAGCGCGTGCGCTGACTTCCGAACAGAAACTCTCGGCAACGCATAAGTGAGCACTCGAGTGTTAATATATTTGTAATGCAGCTTCTCTGAGTCTAGGGTTAACGCTCGCTTTCCGTTCAGATTAGTCTTTACCGAAGCACACAATCACGTGTTCAAGATGGCGAGCGCTCACTCGAGTGTTTGCTACGATGGCCGATAGCGGCCTGGCAAAACACGTTCACAGATCAAACGATTTGTACATAAATTTACAAAACAAAGGGACACTTTTGCTGAAGTGTTAACACGTTTTGTAACAGTATGATAAAAAATGATTAGGAACAATGTTTGTTTTTCGTTTGGTGTCAATACGTTATGTCCCTTTATTGTGTGATACATAAGGGACACTTTTATCAAAGAGTGAACGCTTTCTGTCCCTACAATTGTAAAGAAGTAGGAATACATTTTGTTAACTAGGACGTTTTGTACCAATTAAGAACGTAATAGGGATAGAATTTTGTTAGGTATTAGCAAAATTCGGCCCAACTGTTTTGAGATGTGGACATGTTTTGCCCCATCGAAGCAAACACTCGAGTGAGCGCGCGCCATCTTGAACACGCCTCTGGTGTGTTATCAAACAAATAGAGCTGTATTCTTGAGAAAACCGACGAGGGACAAAGAATTTTTTCTGTAGCACACACGTATTTGCCTATTTTCCGGAATTTTGTCAAAGAACACAAGAAGAATTATTGCAAAATATAATCCCCACAGGCTACAGCCCTGGCATACCTTTTGAGAAGTGAAAATCAAAAGAATGCCAGATCAGTAGGTGTGTCACATATACAAGTCACTACAACGCTTAATTTTTACCAAGGGAAACATGTTCCATTATCCTCAACGCAACGGCACATTCGACAACACGAATCACAAAGACATGCACACCTACCAAGTTGTTTCACATCCATTGTAACAACACCAACATCCACTAAATCACCACAAGCACTGCTGTCTCCTTCTTACAAAATGGAAACTTGTCTACTCGTCCTCCTGTTAAACCTGTCCTCTGGCAGCCTCTACAACTTCTACATTTAGTCATAATTGTCAGCCATGGGTATTGACATATCTTCTTTGAAGTCTGCTATTGGCTTGTTTTATTAACGTCCAACGTATTCCTCCAATAAGAGATTAAACCTTTCGAACCAAGCAAAACATCGTTGTCACTTTATTACAGTATCCGATATTTCTAACTCATCCTCATCTTCGTTTTCTGTTACAGATACCTGTACTAGTATACGATTCTTGCACTTAAACCTATAAAGTATCAGAAATAAACTCTCTTTTCTTGATGTATGTGAAGTTAGCAGTGGATTGGAGATTGGAGATTGGATATTCGAATATCCAATCCACTGCCAGCAGTAGATTGGATTTTCACATTTAGCAGTAGATTGGATATTCGAAAAATTCGAATTTAAAAAAAAAACATTTTTATTCAATATATATGTTTTAAATATACATGTGTGTGTATGTAAACAACGTGTGTGCGTGCGTGTGAGTGTAAATATTATGCTATATTCATGGATATATTGAGTAAAACTATTTTGGATATTCACCATTTTTGACCTATTTTCGGACTTTCATAGGGCCCAATCTTAAGCCGACCCGGGGTCTCGACTTGTTCTGAGGGACTCTCTGTAGTCTTCCCTACTATACTACAGACTCAAATATTTGGCACAATTGACGTTGGTCCCCCTAGGGGTCCCCGAAGTATGTAAGTCTATTTGGATATTCGCTATTTTGGACTTTTTTGGACTTTCATAGTACCCAATCTAAAGCGGACCCGTGGTCAAGACTTTGTCTGAAGGACTCTTGGTAGTCTGTCCTACAAGACTACCTACTCACATTTTTGGCACAAATGACTTTGCTCCCCCTAGGGGTCCCGAAGTATGCAAGTCTATTTGAATATTCGCTATTTTGGACCTTTTTTGGACTTTCATAGGACCTAATCTAAAGCGGACCCGTGGTCCATACTTGGTCTGAAGGACTCTTGGTAGTCTGTCCTACACGACTACAAACTCACATTCTTGGCACAATTGATTTTAATCCCCAAAGGGGTCTCCAAAATATGAAAGTCTATTTGGATATTCGCTATTTAAGACCTATGTTTGGACTTTCATAAGACCCAATCTAAAGCGGACCCGGGGTCCAGACTTGGTCTGAAGGACTCTAAGTAGTCTGTACTACAAGACTACCTACTCACATTCTTGGCACAATTGACTTTGGTCCCCCTCAGGGGTCCTAGAAGTATGTAAGTCTATATTGATATTCGTTATTTTAGACCTATTTGTGGACTTTCATAGGACCCAATCTAAAGCAGATCCGGAGTCCAGACTTGGGCTGAAGGACTCTCAGTAGTCTGTCCTACAAGACTACTTACTCACATTTTTTGCACAATTGAATTTGGTCCCCCTAGGGGTCCCCGAATTATGTAAGTCTATTTCGATATTCGCTATTTTGGACCTTTTTGGGACCTTTTTTGGACTTTCATAGGACCCACATAAAGCGGACCCGGAGTCCAGACTTGGTTTAAAGGACAGTCAGTAGTCTGTCCTACAAGACTACCTACTCACAATTTTGGCACAATTGACTTTGGTCCCCAAAGTGGTCCCCGAAGTTTATAAGTCTATTTTGATATTCGCTATTTTGGACCTTTTTTTAATTTCATAGGACCCAATCTAAAGCGGACCCGGAGTCCAGACTTGGTCTAAAGGACTCTCGGTAGTCTGTACTACAAGACTACTTACTCACATTTTTGGCACAATTAATTTTGGTGTCCACAGGGGTCCCCGAAGTATGAAAGTCTATTTGGATATTCGCTATTTTGGACCTATTTTGGACTTTCATAGGACCCAATCTAAAGCGGACCCGGAGTCCAGACTTGGTC
>JAUMGZ010176228.1:0-14429 GCA_032359645.1 Pododesmus macrochisma | reverse complement strand
CTCGATGTAGTGTTGTCATGGTTGTTGATGTTCTTCTTTCTGTTGTTTGTCATTGTTGTTGATGTTCCTCTCGATGTGGTGTTGCCATGGTTGTTGATGTTCTTCTTTCTGTATGTTGTCAGTGTTTTTGATGGTCTTCTTTCTGTGGCGTTGCCATGGTTGTTGGTGTTCTTATTTATGTAGTGTTGACATGGTTGTTGATGTTCTTCTTTCTGTGGTTTTGCCATGGTTGTTGATGTTCCTCTTTCTGTGGTGTTGCTATGGTTGTTGATGTTCTTCTTTCTGTATGTTGTTAGTGTTTTTGATGTTCTTATTTCTGTAGTATTGCCATGGTTGTTAATGTTCTTCTTTCTGTATGTTGTCATTGTTTTTGATGTTTTTCTTTCTGTAGTGTTGTCATTGTTTTGTTATGTTCTTATTTCTGTAGTGTTGCCATGGTTTTTTGTGTTTTTCTTTCTGTGGTCGTGTTTGCTCACTGCTCTTCTTTCTGTCGAGTTGTCATTTTTTTTATGTTCCCCTTTTCTATGATGCTGTCATTGATGTTGATGTTCCTCTTTCTGTCGTGTTGTCATGGCTAACGATGTTCTTCTTTCTGTGGCGTTGTCGTGGTTTTTTATGTTTCTCTCACTGTAGTGTTGTCGTGTTTTTTATGTTCCTCTCACTGTAGTGTTCTCGTGGATTTTTATGTTCCTCTCACTGTAATGTTGTCGTGGTTTTTGATGTTCCCCTAAATGTAGTGTTGTCATGATTTTTGATGTTCCTCTCACTGTAATGTTGCCATGGTTGTTGGTGTTCTTCTTTCCGTGGTGTTGCCATGGTTCTTGTTACCTTTCTTTCTGTGGTGCTATCATTGTTGTCATTAAGATTCTTTATATGATATTGTCTTGGTTACTGTTGCTTTTCTTTCTGGTGTGTTGTCATGATTACCGTTGTTCTAATTCCTCTGGTGTTTTGGTTGGCGTTGCTCGTCTTTTTGTGTTGTTGTCATAATTGTTGATCATCTGCTGTCCATAGGGATATCACGAATTTCTTCGCTCCGCTCTTTGTTATTTTGTCACAGTTGTCGTTGTTAATTATTTTGTAGTCAAACAACTCTACAAAACGCTGATGGGCGAAAAAGTGCAAGTTTCGCTTCACGTCTGGAAAAAAACTAATATAAAAAACGAGACTATCCTTTACGGTCACGTGTCTATTGAGCGGTATAACTGTGGAGCATTACAAACAATTGGTATTCATGTAGATCACATGTTCTCGCTAATTTGAAATCGTTTGTATTCTCAGTAAATATTTAAATAATTTTGAAAAACACCTGATTACAGGAAATAGGAATGTCGAAATGCTGTTGTGGTCTTTGATGGGTTACTTCAGAGACGTGTGAACACAGACAACCGATGTACGGAACCATGTCCAAGACAAGAACCGGACAGAGAAATGCTACATAGAACGAGTGCTTATACGTGTTCACTACAAAGTGACAATAATTAACATTAGTTAATTGAATTTTCCGTGACGAGAACCGTGTTTAATATGAAGTTTAGCTTTAAGAATTGATAACAATGTTTTATCTTGATTTCTTTTACACATTTTTTCAATTCTTGTGTGATGTTAACACATTCTTGTGTACTGCAAGACAATGAGAAATTGATCTACACATAAAACATGGCAATTTTATAAAAGTTGGTTTTTCCATATTTTTTCCGACTAAAGATGTGTTTCTGGTCGGACAAAAATCGAATTTAGGATAATTTGCACACAAAAAATGGCATCAATGTCTGCTCTTTATTGATATTGGTGAATGGTAGTTTAATTTTGTATTTATTTATTTATTTATTTATTTATTTATTTATTTATTTATTTATTTATTTATTTTATTTTTTTTTTTTTCATTTATTTATTGTTTGTTTTATTGAGGGCTACCATCCCTTATGTCTAGGCCATAACGAGAACGTTTCTGCTTGTAACAAAGCGCACTGATGGCGACTTTATAGTGCCGTCTCACTGAAATATCAAAACGCAGACACATTTACATGATACTTCATTCGGACCAGAAACCAAGTCAAAATGCTGAATGCTTAACAGGGAACATAAAGTTAAACCTTCATCACACAAACCTTAACCACTGTTCCAATCCGACAGTGGCGCCGGATAGTTCAAATAATATGACAATTCCCCTAAAATATGCCACGGTTTAAATACGCTGCATTTACTGATAACTTTGTCACACAAACATTACACGTCATTACAGAAAGAAGGGATGCAATCTAAAAGATACTGATCCGTTGACAACATTTCGTGAAGTATCAACCTTTGTAACGTTTAATTACAATTAAACAATTAATTATTTCCTACAGCGAAGAGTAATTTTTGCATATCTTATTCGATAGTAATTATAGTTGCTTTGCTGACATTATATTCAAAATTATTTATCAGTGACGTTCTGTGTTGGTGATTTGAGAGTGGGACTGCAAATATGTTGTGCTACATATCCATGTTTACCATGGAACCATTATTACACCTGATACAGTACCTAATGTTGTCTATTTCACATGTGGACATCATGCGTTGATTGTATTTCATATAAATTAGAACGTGTGGAATCTTAGCACACAAACAAACTGGTCCATCATTCTCCGTTACATGGCGTCATCACTATAAATCTCATATAATGATATTTTACTATCATATAATGATGTTTTATTACCATATAACGATAATATATCATTTACGACAGCTATGGCGTTCCATATACTATCATTGCTCGCCCAATGCCCCATGCGGGTATAATGTTCATCCTTCTCATAAAGAGTATCTGCTAACTGAATTGAAGCTATCTTACGTCTAATGGTTTTGAATCTTACGTCTCAATATATTTAAGTTGTCTAGCGTCTTATTATATTGAGGCTATCTTACATTTAATCAGATAAGAGTTGTCCAAATGAAACTATCTTACGTCTAACTGCACTGAAGCTATCTTACGTCTAACTGCACTGAAGCTATCTTACGTCTAACTGCACTGAAGCTATCTTACGTCTAACTGTAATGAAGCTATCTTACGTCTAACTGTAATGAAGCTATCTTACGCCTAACTGTAATGAAGCTATCTTACGTCTAACTGCACTGAAGCTATCTTACGTCTAACTGCACTGAAGCTATCTGTCGTCTGCTTGTACTTAAACTATATTTCGTCTAATTGTAATGGACCTATCGTTCGTCTCATTGTACGGAGGTCATCTTACGTCTAACTGCACTGAAGCTATCTTTCGTCTAATTGTAATAGACCTATCTTTCGTCTGCTTGTACTAAAACTATATTTCGTCTTACTGTAATGGACCTATCGTTCGTCTCATTGTACGGAAGTTATATCTTATGTCTAACTGTACTGAAGTTATATCTTTCGTCGTTATCTCTCGTCTCAGTGTACCGAAGTTATCGTTCGTCTCATTGTACTGAAGTTATCTTGCGTCTCATTGTACTGATACCATCTTGCGTCTTAATTGAACCAACGTTATCTTTTGTTTAATTCTAATTCAGTTATCTTTCGTCTAATTTTACTGAATCTATTGTATGCCACAATACTGACGTTATCTCACCTCCTTAACAAGGTTCGAGTAAATATTACAATTTTACACCATAACCTGAAATCAAAACAATAGAAATTGTGTCACAGGTACAGTGAATATATATTAGTATGTCACCTAAGTGTATCCATTGACATGATTTCATTATATTACAGGTACATAAACAGAAAATTCTTGTCCGATGTTCAAATTTCTTTTTATCTTTTCACAGGAGGATGCAAATGTTCTAGACGTCCTCGAATAAAAAGGAAATTGTTTAAAAAAGGGAAATATAATTTTGGTAAGTCTTGTTTCATTTTTACATAGGAAATATTGACTAGTCCGTATTTGACAGAGTACCTTACTTCACTCATGCCTGTGTCTTAGTTGAAAATGATAAACTTCCTTTAATTATATAATTCAGTATACATGATAAGTTTAACGGTTATATTCAATACTTTTTGTATATATTATATGTAAAAAAATCCTTGCAATGTAATAACTGAAACATTGTTAAATAGCTAGGTCGATCGATTTTTCTTAAGATTACCCTATCTTATTCGTATCCTTTTGTTCTCAGACTTGTGACGAATATCTTTATATCGTCTACGAGTCTTATCAAATTTAATCATATTTTACTAATTCTTTGAAATGTACAACCTTAAATGGATATCGTGGAATTTTGATTATGATTTTTAACAATAATCATATTTTAATATTTCGATGAAATGTGCAAACTTAAATGGATCACGTGGAATTTTGATAATGATTTTCAACAATAATTATATTTTAATATTTCGTGGAAATGTACAAACTTAAATGGATTACGTGGAATTTTGATAATGATTTTCAATCTTATTCATTCAACACCTGTACCTTTGAATACGTACTTAGTTCAGGTGATATAAATCGCCACGAAGTGCGTGCTGAAAACCATCAATGAAATCTTGTTTCTTTCTGATAAGAAGACCTAGTTTCCCAGGAGTGTGAATTATCAATCCACTCATGCTTACTGCCAGCGATAATATCGGCGTTCTCGATCTAGCCTCAATCTGATAACTTTCACTTTCATCTTGTGTAGAACTCTGTTCTAAAAAATCTTATTCTTATTCAAATTAAACGTGCGTGATTAAATGAGGTCGTCCTTGGTTAAAAACTGCGGTGAATACGCCAAGGCTGGTTACAATTCATTCAATCAGTATATTATATTTGATTGTTTATTTTGTTTTATTGGAGTTTAACGTCCCTTCAACTCATGTCTAGGTCATATCGAGACAATGTCTGCTTGTAATAGTGCACACTGATGGCGGTTATATAGTGCTGTCTCACTGAAATACAACGCCGCAGACACATTGACATGATACTTCACTCGGTCACATTATCCTGACACTGAGCCAACTAGTCCTTCTCCTAACCAGAAATGCTGAGCGCGAAGAAGGGAGTTCGGTTTCAGGATAATGTGACCGAGTGAAGTATCATTTCAATGTGTCTGCGGCATGATATTTCAGTGAGATAGCACTGTAAAAGTCGCCATAAGTGCTCACTGTCACAAGCAGACATCATCTCGATATAACCTTTACATGAGTTTAAGGGACGTTAAACTCCAACAAACAAGCAAACAAACAAACAAACAAACAAACAAACAAACAAACAAACAAACAAACGAACGAACAAACAAACAAACAAACAAACCAACCTACCAGCACGAAGCGAACGCTCTATTTCTGAGCCACCGTGCAGGTTAATTGTTGATCCCGTTCCTTCTTGTTTTGAATTCAGTTAAACAGAAATGAAATAAAAAAAAAACAAAAACAAAAAAAAAACAAAAAACAAAAAAAAAAGAATGAAGTCTTCAAGGCGGTGAGATAACTTAATTAGTCAAACGCGTACTTTAAGTCAATGAGTACAGTGTACGATTGTTCTTTTAACACACGACTTAAGGGTCTCACGGGTCACGGTGATATAAGACTTGATTAATGCGTGTGTTGTCGTGGAATGTTACTAATGTAAAACACCGTTATAAACAAGTACGTATTACTAAATAAAGATGTTAAACTACACAAAATGTAATAAATTCAAATGTAATTATAAAAAGAGATCTAAAAGAAATAATGTTAATGAGTTTTCGCAAAAAAGTCCCCGGTATATATATATATATATATACTCATTGTTTTTTGTTTTTATTTTTGTTTGTTTTTACCTTTGTTTTATATATATATAGACAGAGGTACACTATGCTAAATGTATAGCCACGGTTTAAGTGAGATAACGTTATAATTTATTCGTAATTAACAAGATATTTAACAAGATAACTAATGGATAGGATAATGGTTACATTCTAAAATTAATAATGTTCATGACCTGTCGACAAACCCCTCCCCAACAAAATAAGAACAAAACAAAAAGCAACCCCCCCCCCCCCCCAAAAAAAAACCCTAAAAACAAACCAAATCCCCCAAATTTAAAAAACAAATAAAAAAAACAAAATAAAAAACCCAGAAACAAACAAACAAAAACACATTAAACATGTAAAACATAAACAATCATAACGTCATCTCTCTTAGCAGGTTAGCTATCAACCTAACATATTACACTGCTGTAAAGACTCGGAAGTAACAAGACAGCTAATGTTCCGAACAGTAGTCAACAAAAACACAGGTTCCATTTAACAAAGGTCCGATAAAATGAGTTGGCCTTTATTTGAAATGAAAAATTACTCTCGGTCCTTGGACGTTTTGAAAGAAGCACAAAACTATATCTTCAAACTTTTACAAAAAAAAACATATCATTTCACAGATATAGAATAAATCAAAAGAAAAAGTCGTCATAAATCAGGGTGTTATGTGGGCGCTATTAACTTGATTGACGTATCTCGGATTGATCAATTCTTATCGCAGCGTTTAGCGTTAGTAATACAAGTTCCACGCGTATCCAGTCTTTTGCTATAGATTAATGATTCGTTTCAAATTGCAAGAAAAGATTGATAATTCCTAGGTATCAAGTTGAACATATATTTGACAGTTCGTTTACCACAAACTATTTGTTTTCGCGACACCTTATCTACACATCAATGTATCTATTACAGTACTATGGCGAGTTATTCAGGGTAGCCCTACAATCTCATAATTGGTTATTCTGGTTACTAGCAAGCATGGCCTGAGTCATGGGATTCTGGTCAGCCAGCTGGTACCTATTATACCTGGACTATACCTGGACACATGACGCACGGTGTCTGTATGAAATAAGCTCTAAATATACGTTAAACAAGTTCTAATTATACGTTAAACAATACGTGCGTGCATATAGAACTGTATCTCTTCACACCGTGTCTATAGATAGTACATACGTACATACTTATATCTCCTTAGTGTAATTGTAGATATGAATCTTAGTCTTATCAAATTTTCAAAAATAGCTGCTGGTGTAATTATGAAATAAAATGAAAAAACCCGACTTTGTGAAATATAAAACGACAGCAAAATATTGCAATATAATGACCTCATTGAAGTGAATTAGAATAAGAATAAAGTAATCAGAAATTTAAAATAAATTTCAATTCTTCAAATTCACAATTATGAAATGTCATTTTTAGTATAATTGCGCTAATATATACGCAAATTATAAAAAGTTCCGCCAAACAAGTATATTGGTTTTCTTATGTCCATGTATCCTACGTTGGTCCCTCGAATTTACGTTCATGGCCGTAACTACCTACGAGGCAGCCCAGGCAAGTGCCTCGTCTGAATTTTGCTTAATATCATATATTGATAGGATATTATTGTTAAGAAAAAATAAAAATTGGCTCAAAGACTCCCTTACCTCGGCTGTTATGATACTGTAGTTACGGCCTTGACGTTATCTCTTCTTTTAACGTGAATTATCATAACTACAGCATTTCTTCCGATTCTGAAATATTTCAAACCTTTTGTTCAACTGAAATTCATGCAAAGTAGTCACAACGAATAAACTCGTGCTTTGGCATGTTAACACAGTATTAAGTTTCGAGAATATCCGTGAACCAGGCTACTTTGCTGGCGGAAGCTTTATGCTGCTGGGCGCCTCTGTGTGTTCTCTTCCTTTTATAGTATTTTGGTCTGAAACATGTTAAATCGTCGTTAAACTCCCTGTTGACCAATCAATAATAGAACCAAAATAACATAGGCTGATTTTCTTCCTTTGGTTCGCTGCTCTGTGCGGAGCGCAACCAGTCTACCCTAGCAGAGAGAGAGAGAGAGAGAGAGAGAGAGAGAGAGAGAGAGGAGTGAACAAAGGGATATAAACCAGTCTTAAAGCCATAATGAATACAACTTAAAGTCTGATCGAATGTTAGATAAATTTTAATTCTCCACCAATTTTGACAAAATGTTCTTTTTTTGCAGTCATTCGAGCGAGAGTTCTCGGACACGACACTGCCAATACAGTGAACACAGTGACGCGAGTTAGTGTAACGAAGGTCATCAAAAGCAGCCGAGTTCCGATTGTTGAGAAAAATGGTATCGAACTCTGGACCAATTCCACGTGTGTTTGTCCGAAGCTTCTGCGCAGGCGTGAATATTTGATTGTTGGTTATGACGACCCAGCCACACAGAGGTTGCTATTCTTTGACAACTGTATAGCCGTCAAATGGAAGATAAAATGGGAAAAGAAGATGCGGGTAACGATTAACTTGTTTCGTAACTACATATAGGCAAATGCCTCATGCCGAATTTGACAAAAAAAAATATAATAAAAAAAAATTGTTTAATAACAATAAAAATATAAAATGATGTCCGCCTAACATATATCGCTTATTTGATGTCACGGTAGAGGTAGTTCGTTTGAAGTGTACCGAAGTCGTTGCCTGATTCAATAGAAAAAGAGAAAATAAAGTCATAAAAAAGCATTACTATTAACGAGGAAAATGATGCCAGGAAATGGCTGGAATCGAAGATTAAGCACAATTTAGGCCAGACCCCTCGCCCAAAATTTTTCGCCTCTCTCCGCTCGGAGATTTAATCTTTTGCCTCATAGAAAATATACCCTATCGTAAGAATATAATAAACTTAATCACAAGAATACAAAACTGCAAACTGAAACATGCCACCAATAGAAAAAATATTTAAAAAAGGAAAGATCCAATACTATGTGTTAAACAAACCTCTAACAGATCTTCTTGGAATGACAAAAATGCACACAGTCGATTTGATGCAAGAATATTGATCCGTTGTTGTAAAGATATTACCACACTTAGACTAAGTGTGAGTTTGTTTGTTTGTTTGTTTCATTAGGGTTTAACGTCCCTTTTAACATCTAAGGTCATATCGAGACGGTGCCTGCTTGTGACAGTGCGCACTGATGGCGACTTTATAGTGCTGTCTCACTGAAATATCACGCCGCAGAAACATTGACGTGATACCTCACTCGGTCACAGTATACTGACACCGAGCCAACCAATGTATTACATTCAGCATTACAAGGTTCATCATCTTTGTTTACATTCTGTATATTTCAGCGTTGGGTTCGTAAGAGGAGAACGTGTCGGAGGACAAACGGAAAGAAGAGGAAATCGTGCAAGAGGAGAAGTAAAGTGAATTCAACAGGAAATGATACAAGGTCAAAAAACAGAATCATTCGCAGAAACAGGAAGAGAAATAGGTAGGTCAAAGATTCTACAAAGATTATTTAGTAGGTAGTAAATACAAAAACTAAGACGATTTTCAAAAAACTTAGGACATGGGTAAATAAAAGAAAACGTGAGACGCACTAAAATACAGTTAGCAAAATAAAAAGAAATCATCACGAACTTTTCTATAGTAAAACGACTCCGAAGCAAAACAAGGTGTCCGTAAGGAGTAAGCGTTTCCGCTGAAAATGTGTCACCCGTCGTAATGTTTCCGGATCAATTCAGTATATAGCAACTCTTCTTTATATATATGAGATTCAGAATAGATTGGTTTTTTCCCTTTGTGATTGCTGCTGTTAGTCTGGTTCCCGAACATATAAGAAATGCGATAGCAAGCATGTTCGGGAACCAGACTATGTGTCCCAAAGTTATTGTGGAGTGGAGCACAACCTTTGCGGAGAGATGTAAACAAAAGGAAAGGACAAGTCTAACAAAGGCTAGATTCATGAAATATCTGTTAATTTCTTGTTTAAAATCAAGGAAATGACATGATAAAATTTAATCTGGATCTTATTTAACATTTTACGACATGTGGATAGTTTAACCAATACCACCTGTCCTATATACGTAAATTAAATTATTCTAACTCAAGTTTTGTTGTTGGAGTACAGATTACTTCAAATCGCTATGGGGAAACTACAATCGGAAAACCACTCGGGCCTTTCCGTCATACTTCAGAAAAACACTGAAGTTTGACGGAAAGGCCCGAGTGGTTTTTACAATTGGGGAGACTATAGGCTTGCTATCAAATAGTGTTAGAACCTTTTTTAACAACCGTCTCAATATGATCTAGACATGAGTTGAATGGACGTGAAACCCCAATTAAACAAACTTAAATATATCAACAATATTTAACAAACGTTTTCGTTACGTGAATCTGTTAGTATTTCTTCTATTATATTTTGCAGGAAGAATTCTACTTCGACGTAAATGTAACATACAGAGGCATATAGGAGATAAACTCATTTACACATCCGCTGCAGATAGACCTACCGACTACATCAAATGAATGTATATACCATGGTTGTGCTTTAGTGGACAAGTGTACAACTAGAAATAATGAACACCAACTGATGAATAATTTAAACATCAATGAACGTTCAGTGGTGTTTGAACGCCAAAGAAAGAGTTTACGATAAATATCATCTGAATTTTGTGCAATTAAAATAAAATGAACTATTAGATGATGTTCTCAAGTATAACTTGGACGCTACATGTTATGAATGACGTCATGTGTATTAAAGTATACGTCATGCACGGCATGTGTATTAGATATACGTCATGCACGGCTTTTTTTGCCATATGGAATGTATGTCATTGATAAGCATCATATAGTTTTAAAAAATGAGAATATTTTCATTTGTTGAAATGATGTGTAGAATAATAATTGTTGTTCGTTATTTGCTTGTGTATTTATTTATTCATGTTAAGATGTGTTTTTGTCGCAACTATTTTTATACAAAGTGTACATTATTGTGATCATAAATTAATAAATATTAAAGTTGAAAACGAATTATGTAAGTAATTAATATATATGAAAAGTTGTTGTTTTTAGTTAGTTTAAAGTTATTAAACCATTTGTTATGTTAAAACTTCTTTGTGAAAATATTAAGGTTTGGTGAATCATCATCGGGACAAATGTTTATTATATTTCTTACTTTTTTTCGCTTCGCACCAAAATCACAATTTTTCTAATTTTTATGCTTTGAATTGATAATTTTTCGGGAAATATCTTAAAAATGTGCAATTTAGAATTAGCAGGAAAAACAAGTACCAGTGAAAACCTGTGTTTTTTTCTGCAGTTTTTCTAAGATATGAAATTTTAATTTTTGCACCTTAAATGAGGAAACTGTTTACTTAATAGATGCACAAAATGTATATATAAAGCTTCGTGATATACAACACATTTTATGCTGCCATCTTAAGACACCTTTATTAAATAAGTGCATGAAAGGTAAATGTATCATTTAGATAATTAAAAAAAACAACAGTTGTTAGATGGACTCGAACCTTAATTGTAGTTCGTCACGTAACACACTCTTGGTCACCGCGATGCGTGGTCATAGCAACATCTATTATAGAATGCAATATTAAAAAAACTTTTGTAGAATTAGGGGGCAAATCATTAAGTGTAGCGCGGCAATTCGTAGACGTGCACAAGTCCGGATTTGAAACGCACACCTGTGGGCAAATCGGTTCAGCATACGGTGAAACTAAATTACGAGTTGACATAAGTTCCGGAATACTGGATCATTGAATTCATTTTGTTTTGACGAAGTGCAATGACTATATTGATAGATATTTTGTCTAGTATTCTTGTTGCATATATCATTCAAAGACGATTGTCTCTACTGTGTAATCAATCATTGCTTATGTTTGGAGCACTCAAACTCATTTCCATTTTTCTATAGTTTTGATGCTGATCAGAAAGTGTTTTAAAGTGTATTATGACTTATAGTTACTGAAGATGTACAAATATGTCTTTTGTCGCATGTTTATATTAGTTAATGATAAAATTGCGGTCTATTAAAACATAAAAGTTTAGATATTTTTAATGGTGTTATTTTTCAAATAAGTTTTAATCATATTTTTTGGCTGCACTTTCACTGGTGGAGGAAACCGGAGTACCCGGAGTAAACCACCGACCTACGGCAAGTCGCCGGCAACTTTCTCACACTAGCACGCCCCGGACGGGAATCGAACTAGGAGGTGAAAGGCTTATGATTACAAATCGGTGACTTTAACCATATCATCTGGTTTGTTTGTTTGTTTTATTGGGGTTTAGCCTTACACTAATGGCAAATGACTACTTTATAGTGCTGTCTCATTGAAATATCACACCGCAGATACATTGAAATGATACTTTACTGGGTCACATTTTCCTGAGACCGAGGCAGCCAGGCCCACTCCTACCCAGAAATGTTATGTATGTATCCTTTCACAGGTGATTAACTGATTAACTTATTCTCTTCCATCCAATGCATGTCTGTCGACTTAGTAATGGTGGCGACAGTAACTAGTGGATCTAGAAATGGTGGCGACAGTAACTAGCGAACTATTGACACAAGGGGACATGTAGACATAACTATATCAATACAAGGGTTTGTTTGATTATTTGTTCAATAAGGGTTGGTGTCACTCCGAAATATTTTACCAATATCGTAACAAATGAATAGAGGAGCAATTAAAACCTAACGACAGAAAGTGAAGCAGCGACAGAAACGGCAAAGTCTCGATCATCAAGACGCTTTGGAAAGAGTCTAGATGATCGAGACTATGGAAACCAAAGAAAAAGGGATTGAACAGAAAGAACGACTAGCCCGTACAACGGCATTTCGGCCTATTCTAATATCGAACTAAACATTTGAATTTGTATCGTGCCAGTTGGTTTAAAATCCCTGTTCAAGGGACCGCAAGTTTATCATCCCCTCCGAAGGGCTTGTTGATCTTTGACCTTTCAACCTGTCAGCCTTTGTGACATCAAGCTCCAGCCAGAAAAGCTTTCAGGTCATCGATGCTTTTAAGCATACTAGGATAATGTGTCAAGCACAAGGAAGGAATACAAAGGGGGTGCATGTATGTAATGTGGTTAAGACAAGGGAGGGGCATAAACATGTACTTCAACTGAAACAAGGGGGGGTAAATGTAATGTGGTTGAGATAAGGGGGAAATATATGTGTAATGTCGTTGATACAGGGGATATATGTAATATGGTTGGTAAAGGGAGGGGGCATATATATGAATTTTAATTGAAACAAGGGGTTTAGATTTTATGAGGTTGATACAAGAAGGGGACGGCATATACATGTACTTGATTTGAAACATAGAGGATTTCGATGTATAATGGCTAATACAAGGGCGCTATATAGTTGTATGACGCACGCATACACACAAACGCACGCACGCATGCACGCAATTAGGTGTTGATTCAAGGGGTCCGTTAAGATGTAATTTGTTTGACACAAAGGAAACATTAAGATGTACTGTGGTTGATTCAAGGGGGCGTATGCCAGGCCCGTAGCAGCATCTTTGAAAGAGGAGGGGCAAAACCTTACGTAACCCATCTCCCAAAAAAGATGATAAGCTGTGCGACAAATACAGTGGTGTGATGGGGAGGCGCGGGAGGGGGATGGGTCATCCGCCTGCGGAAGCGGCCTCCCCAAAGAAAAGTTTGATTTTCTATGTAAAGATGGTACAGTTTCCTGCATTCTGACGGCTTCCCAAAGACAATGTAGACTTTTTATGTCAAGATGGTGCAGTTTCCTGCATTCTGACGGCTTCCCCGAGACAATTAAGACTTTTTATGACAAGATGGTGCAGTTTCCTGCGTTCTGACATATGAATTAAGTGAAGTGAAGACAAAGGGAAAACCATGGCTTTAACGCACATTTTTTACGATTGAGTTTAACTTACAAATTTTTTTCTTAAAAAGTGGGGAGAGGGGGGCTGACACTACCTTGTCCTACGGACCTGTTTACAAATGTAATGTGTTTTAAACAAAGGGAATATGGAGATTTAATGGGGTTGATTCAAGAGGGCGTATAGATGTAATGTGTCTGACACAAAGGAAATATTGAGATGAACATTTAGATGTAACGTGATTGATTCAAGGGGGACATCTAGATGTAATGTTGTTGATTCTAGAGGAGCATATATATGTAATGTGGTTGATTCAAGGGAGAAATCTAGATGTAATGTTGTTGCTTCTAGAGGAGCATATACATGTTATGTGGTTGATTCAAGGGAGACATCTAGATGTAATGTGTTTGACACAAAGGTAACATGGAGATGTAATGGGGTTGAAACAAGGGGAACATCTAGATGTAATGTGGTTGATCCAGCTGGGGCCATATAGATGTAATGCAAGGGGAGGGGCGTATAGTTGGAATGTGGTTGATGCAAGGGGAGGGGGCGTATAGACGGCATGTGGTTGATACAAGGGGAGGGGGCGTATAGATGGAATTTGGTTGATGCAAGGGGAACATATAGGTGTAATGTGTTTGACACAAAGGAAACATGGAGATGTAATGGGGTTGAAACAAGGGGGACACCTGGATGTAAAGTGGTTGATCCAGGGGCGTATAAAATGCATGTGGTTGATACAAGGGAAGTATATATATTTCTCACATAATATGCGTGTTACCACACCGTTGTGCAGTGTGTTATCACTTTGTGTTATCAAACCGGTCAAGTTGTTATCACACTACTTA
>JAUMGZ010176217.1:0-14430 GCA_032359645.1 Pododesmus macrochisma | reverse complement strand
CACTGTCACAAGCAGGCACCGTCTCGATATGACCTTAGATGTTACAAGGGACGTTAAACCCCAATGAAACAAACAAACACAACTGTATAATAATGCTGTATGTAAGACTTCATAGTAAGCTGCATGCGAGAAGTGTCGGATGTTAGATAATGAGCTTGAGTTGTGACGTCATGGCAATGTTTTTACCTACGTACTGATATGACCTAGTTGTTATTAACCGTGCGCATGACATATACATCACAGTACAAGGCCGTAATTAATTACCATCGAGGCAAGTGGGGCGCCTCACTTAAAATTTCATTTACTTACTCATTTGTTAACTGTTTTAGTTAAAACTAAAATTTTAACATTTTTTAAAATCTGAGTTGTTGTAATCTCTTCCTTAAAATTTATGAACTCGTCTGAAATCATCTCCGGAGAACAGTCCGGTTATGTCATTTCGTCGGTTTATTCTCACGTACCTAACATTTGAAAAATTATCTAGTATCACCTTGCTAGCATTTTAGATACAACGCCAGGAGTTTCTGTCA
Source organism: Pododesmus macrochisma (assembly GCA_032359645.1). Taxonomy (NCBI): domain Eukaryota; kingdom Metazoa; phylum Mollusca; class Bivalvia; order Pectinida; family Anomiidae; genus Pododesmus; species Pododesmus macrochisma. The sequence continues at coordinate 13,900 of JAUMGZ010176217.1, read as the reverse complement.
TATTTGGTTTTAATAGTATCAGGTCAAATGTGCTACACGACACGTTTTAATTTACGTGTGTACACAATTCTAAACTTTTAACTATATTTTTTATCTTTTAATTACATTTTAAAGTTATCTGATTCAGAGGGACGGGAAAAAGTATGAAAAAAATTACAACCGTTAAACACATTATAATTGAATTATGGTTAAAAAGAAATGATACATAAAAACCTAAAAATATATAAATGAATTGTGAAAAATGTAACTTTTGTATAATATACCTACACATATAATACCATTGATAGTTTGATATCATATATTTGGTCAAAAACAAGAAGAAATAGGATCAACAGAACAAATAGTATTGAAAAACAAACAACAGCTTCATCAAAAAGTCACCACCATAATTTTAGGTGAGGGGAGGCATTACGTCACAACAACCAAATCGGTGAGAGGACCTCGCTCTTGACCCGAAGTCCAGCTCCAAATCAGCCGTCATCACCGAACTCGAGAAGGAAAATGAATTTAGAATAGACAGGACCTCGATAATTCAAAGCTCTGAAGCCACAAGGGAAAGGAGAAAATCACGATGGTAATGAAAGACAAAAACCACACCCAAACAATACTATAAAATAGTCTTTCCAACATTTTAGATGTGCGCGCAGACAATATAGGAATGTTTGAACGTATTTCTATAGACCAGTGTTTCAGACAATCTAGTCCTCATCAGCAAAGGTGACGTTATAACATATAAAAAAATTTATATTATCAAAAGACTGGCTGGCTGGCTGGCTTGCTGACTGGCTGGCTGGCTGGCTGGCTGACTGTCTGACTAGCCAAAGCCATTATTTAATTCAGTCTACAGTATACATAACAGCATTGTAATTAGTCACCTATTATATAATTATAATCTATAATGTACCTCAATATTAATATGTGTGGATATTTGATATAATTTTCTAAATGTTTTATCGATGCTGATTTTTTGTGTCGAATAAAATATGAACTCATCAGAAATGGAGGAAATAAAGATAGTGATTATTAATATGACTTCACTATATTTTTATAGTTATGATCAAAGTTTAAAAAATAAGATCGTATTCCCATCTCGGTCAGCTGAAGGATAGGTTAATGAATGGACGTGGGTGTACCACACATTATAGTGGCTATTTTCTCTTTTAAATATCATATTTATTGGAGGCATGTTTCAGATTGCATTTTTGTATTCTAAACCATTAACTTTTCTTGATTTATACTTGGGATCGATAAGAAATATATCACGTTCTAGTTTCTATTTACCTTTATCAGCGATATACAATACGATAATGATATATGATAATCGCTGCTTTGATCATTAACATTGTAATTTAATATAATACAAAGTAAAGGTTTCATGGCAGAGACTTGCAAAGCACTCGATTTCTCTACCTACGTATATTTGAGCACGAGTTTGGACCAAGCATTATTTATTTACAAACATATATTAATCTATAAATTTTAAACTTTGAAAGACACCAGGAAATGCATAAATAAGATGTCCCTTTTAATTAATACTATTCGAATCGCCTTGCGCTGCCCTGTACCCGCTGGGGACTTGACCTCTTGCCTCACATCAAATGTTAGACTAGTTACGGCCCTGCAGTAGAATACATTACCATACTTTACAAAAACATTTCAGTGCTGTCTGTTTAAAAAACATTATGTTCAAACTTGATAATTTCGGCATAATGTCATGTTTCACGTGGTGTTTTCTATTGGCCCTGGAAGACTTCCGTAAAGCTACAGAAGCCGAACTGAAACTGCATTGAAATCAATCGAGACCTCGATAAAATAACATATAATTTATCTAATCACAGGACATGCTTTGATGCCTCAAATGTTTAAATTTTCATAAAAAACAGAAAGTTAGTATAAATGTAACCCAGCAAACAAATGTTTTGGAGGCAAATGAATTTAATTTTGTTTAGAAGGGCATTTTACGGATCATACACCTTTAATGAATATTACATGCACGTCATGACCCAAACAAGACACCGTAGATTATCAGTTACTAGTGTATGCATCTTAGTATTTGTCCGGCGTGGTTTATAGTTTAGGTCTACTATCAAAATGGTGCTCAAGTTGTATTTTGATTTGATGTCACAGCCTGCTAGGGCAGTTTGGATATTCATGAAGATCAATAAGATCCCATTTGAGGAAAAACCGATTGCATTAAGGAAAGGTTTGTACGACAGAATGGTTAATATAATGTCACACTTGATATATGTATTATGAACAGTTCTAGTTGTTGACCCTGAATAATTTATGTCACAGCCTGCATGGGCAGTTTTGATTTTTATGAAGATAACAAGATTCCATTTCACCCAAATCCTATCGCATTAAGGAAATGTTTTACGACAGAAGGATTACATTTTGTGGGACATTCTATATCTGTATTACTAACGTTAAAATATGTCCGTCCCAGTTTTTGACCCTTTTTAGGTACATCACGTACCGAGGACTTTATCTATGATCATCTATCTTTAAGTAATTTTATAAAGCAAGGCAGCCGTGTTACTTGTACAAAACTTGACGTGGCCTTTTTAAGTTTTTATTTAGTCACATGTTCACTTTGTGACTTTAACTCATGTAACTAGTAATTAGGTTTTGAATTTTGTAGTTTCTGGACCAAAGGTGCAAGGTGGACTTATCTCATACAAATCCTATTCGTCGTCCGTCCTTCGTAAACTTTTAACATTTTCGACTTCTTCTCCTAAACCACTGGACTAATTTTATCCAAACGTGGTAGGAAGTGTCCCTATATGGGAAGGGGATTCATATTTGTTCAAAGGAGGGATCTGAGCTACCAGGGGCGCCACTAAGGGGCAAAAAAGGGGATCATTTGTCAAAAGTTAAAAAATCTTCCAAGAAACTAGAAGTATGTATTATTTTTAGGGCACGGGCAAGTCTGTTCCAGGAGTGACTCTGGGGTCAAAAATAGGTTACGCGTTTTGGGGTCAAAGTTCAACACTAAATATATAGCAAATATGTTAACGTTTCACATTTCGACTGCTTGTCCTACACAACTGGACCAATTTCTTTCAAACTTGGAAGAAGTCGTGCCTAGGAAAAGGGGTGTTCCGATTGATTTGTTCAAACGAAGGGAGCGCCACTTTCGGGGCAAAAAGGGACAACATATTTCCCTTCTTCTAATAAACTAGAAGGCCTAGAGCTTTATGCTTTGGTATGTAGTAACTAGAGCTTAATGCTTTGGTATGTAGTAACTTTAAGGCATGGCGAACCAAGTTTGGTCTAGGCGTGACCATGAGGTCAAACAAAAATAGGTTACGCGTTTTTGGGGTCAAAGTTCAACACTATATATATATTTATATATAACAAATACGTTAACGTTTCTCATTTACGACCTCTTGTCCAAAAAAACTGGACCAATTTCATCCAAACTTCGAAGAAGTCATGCCTAGGGGAAGGGGTGTTCAGATTTGTTTCAACGATGGGGCTGAACCGTCAGGGGGCGCATCTTTAGGGGCCCAAAGGGTAAAATTTGACAACGTTTCAAATAAATTCTGCTAATAAACTAGATGGCCTAGAGCCCTAAGCTCAACACTATAAATTATATATTGCAACTATGAATACTTTTCACATTTTCGACTTCTTGTCCAACACTACTGGACCAGTTCCATCGAAACTTAGTAGATGTCATTCTTAGGGGAAGGGGATTAAGATTTGTTCAAATGACTGGGATCAGTACCCAGGGAGAGTTATTTGGGAATTAGGAAAATATATATGGAAATCATCTGAAGATGTGCATATTATAAGATCGGGATGGTGTGGGATTTTTCTTTTTACCAGAGTTGTGCAGTGTTAGCTCTGGGTTTTGAAAAGCATGAGCCTAATATTTCGCCAAATCTGAGTTATGTTTGAGTTAAATGATCTTGTTTATTTGTACAGCTGGGTGTAAAACTGTTTAGTTTTACAAATCAATTACTTTCATATATAAACTAATTTTGATTTATGATATTTATTATTTGATTTTAAACATTAGGCTATTTTTCTTAATTTACAATATGTTAAAAGTATAAATTGATTTATACACATTTATAACATTTGTATATTTATTTTAATATTATATTGTTGTTGTACTATCTTTAGGCTAATAAGGTTTACAAATCAATTACCTTCATCTAGAAAAATGATGTCTTGCTTTCTAATTCAAACCATGTGAATATGTATCACTCTGTAACACACACCAGTTAACCCCGCAAAATTAAAGCACTGCAAACATCTCATTTCTATACAATTTATACTAGCTTTGTGAAACAAGAAGAAATAGAATCATAAGATTTATGAAACTGCTTAATTAAAACATATTTGATATTGCAAGTATATTTTGATGTATGTGTTTATTACAGGAGAACATTACAGTGATGAATACAAGAAGATTAATCCATTTAGTCTGGTACCAGTAATAAACGATGATGGATTTGTTCTTACCGAAACGTAAGTTGTTTTTAAGTTCTGTTGAAGGCAAGAAGAAATAGAATCATCAGAACAACAAGTAATCACCAGAATGAACTTGTTAGCTTAGATTGGTTCACTCCCTTTGTTTCGCTGCTCTCTCCACCAGGGCGGTGCTCCGCTATACAAATATATATTGGTGGAGAGAAGTGACAAAGGGAGAGAACCAGTCTACTTGTAAGCTGAGACGGGTATGCACGAGAGGACCATTTGAGCGTCCATTGGTGACGGTTGATTCGTAGCTAGACCTGGAATCCGGGACAAGGCTCACAAGGAGAATTTTGTTCTTCCCTCCTATAAATAATACAGTATATCATTTGCAATTTTTGGATATGCATCATAGCATGACCCAAAGGCAAGATACAGATCAACGGATACTTAGTGGAAAATATATAAAATAGACAAGACCCGAGTGATTTTCTTTTCTTTTTCATTGACAGGGTAGCCATTTTGAAATATCTGTCACTGAAGTATAATGTACCTGAACACTGGTATCCACGTGACAACATACAACGCCAGGCTAGAATTGACGAATACATGAACTGGCAACACTGGAATACTAGAATGAACGGTTCCATGGTATTCCAACATCTTGTAAGTTGATTATTTGCTTCAAAGAAAAAAGTCGTATGATCAGTTTTGAAATAAAATGAACTGAACTAAATTAACAGCAATGAAACAAAATTTAAAAAAGACATATAATTATACAATTGACGGGATTGTGGTATTGTATTGTGAATATATCTAGACATGAAGTTCAACCAATATTAAGTATATTTTCGTAGTTGCATCTTACTTCATTCAGCATTTTTGAAAAAACCAAAGATAACAAATTTTCCAGATTGCTGCAAGGTGACCATGCTTAGAAACGCGGACTTCTGGTCTCGCTTTTGTCTTTTTTATATAAGTTTGTGATGTTTCCTTTTTAGTTACTACATGTAATTATATCTTGGACTTTTCACAGACAAATCTCATCTACCGTCGTAAACTTTTCACATTTTCGACTTCCCCTCTAATTTCATCCAAACTTAGAAGGAAGTATCCTTAGGGGAAGGGGGTTCAGATTTGTTCAAGTGAAGGAGGCCACTACGGGGCCAGAAGAGGGGAATATTTGACAAAAGTTAAAAAAAAATCTCCTAATAAACTAGAAGGCCTAGAGCTTAGCGCTTTGGTATGTGGTAGTTTTAGAGCATTGAGAACAAAGTTTGTTCAATGCGAGACCTTGAGGTCAAAAATAGGTTACGCGTTTTTGTTCAACACTATAGCAAATATGTTAACTTTACAATACGACTTTCGTGGCTTCAGATTGGACGAGACCTTTTTCAGTTCCTACTCAGGATTGGCTGGTCTATTTCATAAAACTATTGACATGTGCTCATTATATAAAACAAAAAATATCCAGTTCACAATCTTTGTACATAAGCACATCTTTAAAAGGGTTGCATACACATACTTAGTCCGAGTTTAATAGTTACAAAATACTCTTGGCGTTTGATCTTGTATTAACCGTGAGTGTACTGACTTTGTAAGTATATTACATTATTTTAGATATTAGTGGCAGATTCTTATAGTAACATACGTTTCTTTTTTACAATGGAAAAAGTTTGGCATATACCAAAATGACGCGGAACATATCGCGGCGAATGTTAGTAAGTCAATCGCGAGTACCTGGATTCGCATCTAGTTTTTTTTTTTTTTTTTTTTTTTTAAATATATGTTCGTGATGTTTCTTTTTTAAGTTACTTGTAGTAAATGTATTAACGTTTTTTCCCTGTTACTTTTTTTAAATTCTAGGTCATTATACCGAGAGCAATGGGCGATTCTATCAATACAAATCAGGTGGATAAATTCAAAGGCATGATGGAAACCACGGTAGAACGCATAGCGTCGTACTACCTTAAAGACCAGCCTTACTTGTGTGGACAGGAGGTTTCTCTAGCTGATCTACTGGGTGTCTGTGAGCTCATGCAGTTGTATGCCTGCTGTGAAGAAAAACTGTATGAATCTAACCCAGTGGTAAAGGCCTGGGTAGATAGAGTTATAACAGAGCTTGGACCAATGTTTAAAGAAGGGTCTAAGGTTGTTTACAGAACCAGGGAGATGTTTTCAAAAAAGAAACAAAGTGCGCGATTATAACAAAACAATTGTCAAAATATATCCAAAAACTTGCGAGTTTATTCTCTGTGATTCGCATGTGAATACAAATCCTTTTTGATTTTGTTCATATGTTTTGCGGCATTAATTTCCTAAGTCAAGGCAATGTTCAATATAGTTTAAACGGCATAAACTGAGCTATGGTACAGAGACAACATTGGAACTAGAATGTTGTATACAAATCTAATTATGTGATTTGAGATGTGTATATAACATTTTGAATTAATAAAGAGGGTTCCTCTGATGTAAATTATATTCAGCTGTGAGATAATGGAATGTAGTGAGAAAGTGTTTGTGATTTTGTTTTGAAGACTGTTGCATTATTCAAAGTGTATATATTATTGGAAGTATATTGTATAGGCAAGACATATGTACTCTTACAGTAACAATATACATTTTGAAGTGTTGAATGAACGGAAAGAAATATTTCAAATTAATATTTGTTGTACAAAACATATTATCGAGATTAAACCAATGAACAATGATAATTGTGTTTAATGGCTTTTGATTCTCATGATGTCCAAAACATAAGGGTCTGTATGGCAACAGGTAAATTTGTGATTTCACTGCAGTTATTACACAAATCACAAATGATACTTGTTGATTGTTTATTGGGGTTTACGTCCCTTTAACTCGTGTATAGGTCATATCGAGACGGTGTCTGTTTTTGACAGTGCACACTTATGGCGAATTTATAGTACTGTTTCACTGAAATATCATGCCGCAGACACATTGACATGATACTTCACTGGGTCACATTATCCTGATACCGAGCCATCCAGTCCTTCTCATACCCAGTAATGTTGAGCGCTTAGCAGGGAGCGAGAAGATTGCCTAATGTTAACGTCTTAGGTTTTGACGCGACCGGGATTCGATCCCACGACACAAGTCTACCAGCACGAAGCGAACGCCCTAACCACTTGGCCACCGCCCTGGTCAGAATCAACATGATTTGTCAATGTTGTTTTTGTCAGGCAAATCTAATCCTTTATTAACATCGAGAGTGTATTTTTTTTATGTGCTCCTGTGACAGTGATGATGGATTTCTGGATGTCAAGTATAGTTTATTAAGGGTGATGAAACGTGTCAGACCCTTGGATTGGATGCTTATATTGACTTTCGAAAAGTGTTTAAAAGCTGGAATGTGGCTGCAGAGTACTTTTTTTTTTTTTTTTTTTTTTTTTCATGATATTCTCTCACTCAAAGTCCATGTTTAATAACAAACAACAGAACAGTCTGCTTGTACATTGTTACATCCTTTATTTGCAATTAATTGAACTACATAAACTGTACATGTATATATTAGATACCATGTTTTAATATTTTTTTATGTATCGTGTATTGTTATGTGATGTTCTTAATATGTAAAAAATTTAGATAAAGAATTAAAACATAAAAAAATCCCTAAAACATCGAGAATGTATCCCCTCCCCCTTATTTGGCTTCGTATCTTGTTTATCGAGGTCTTGTCTTTTCTAAAATTATTTTGAGCGCTCGTTGATTACTGTTGACTCATAGCTAGACCTTGAGTCTGTGACGAGGGTCTCTCGCACAGTGTTGTTGTTTCCCTCGTATATGTATTATATTCACTAGTTTGCAATTTTGTATTGGAATAAAGTAACTGCTTGTGCTATCTTAAGTTGGCAGAATTGTGCTATGACCTAGATCATTAAGATGCCATAAAAATACAATTTAGCAAAGAAATGTGTGAACAAAGGGGATTTTTTTTTTATAATAATGCAAAAATATTACAGCCAGTAGTAGCAGTTAATTAAGCATTGAACTGCTTTCAGTTGGCATTCATAGGAGGTATAAATGCCAACTGAAAGCAGTCCAATACTTATATTTACCATTTGCTATCCAATGTAACAAACTAAACGGTAAATATATGAGAAACTAAACGATAAACAATGAGTGATGGCATTTACAGGCGACAAGAATGCCAACTGAATTTGGTTGGGATATATAGTGGCATTGCCATGCGATGATAACTATTCTGAAATGAAGTTAACTGTTTACGGAGGACATTGATCTCGTGTCTTTCTAGAAATGACTCCTCCACACTGTGTAACAGTTACATGGCGTCATACAGTTGTCCATTTATCTTACCAATACAAAAAGTTGATATAGACACATTCTACAACTGAAATTAAACCTTGTTATTTTTAAAAGCAATTTTTAGATTTATGTTATATTTTTGTTCAACCTAAATTTGTTCACTGGTTAGTTTTTCAAAACGTTGCGTAATTGCTCACTTAAGCTTTTGGTCATTATTACGTGTACATATTCAATGCAATATTTTGATTCAATTGTGTTACTTGTACACTTGTATTCTAAATTGTTTATGTTTGATGGCTATGTTGGCTCTTAATTATTTAAATAAGTAAGTGAAGACTAATGCTAGGCTGTCAGTAACAGCTGTTAAACATTCCTATTTTGACTACGCGTATACCTAAGCTGCTGGAAAGGTCATTTTATAGTATTGTTAAGATGTAGTTTTTGTCCTTAGTAACATCGGCATTTCTTAAGTACCCTTACCCCTCTTTGGCTGCCAGGCCAAATATTCTTTCAATGAACCAAATATCATGTAACAATGAAATTTCAATTTAGTAATTTATCAAATATATCTTAGGGTTAAAACTAATATATGTGAAATTTGCATGTACTTGATGGATTCAAAAACTTAAAAATGTAATACAGAAATTCCATTGAAGCATTTTGAACCATATTGATTGTGATTACACTAGTGCATTAGTGCTGTATCTGGTCATAATGGTGTGGGTGATTGCAAGATAACATCTTGACAGTTGTTTGCTGTAACTTGCTATGTTTGTGTAAATCTGTGTACTTCTTTAGGACATATTTTGTGATAACATGGCAACTATGTGAAACAGGTGTAGTGCCTACGTCATATTAGAAATAATTACAAATTGAACTTTCCTAAAATGTCTCTATTATTCAAACTTTCATATTTCAAATAGCTCATAGTATTAGAGATTAGTTACTGATGTTTTTTACTTCTTGTGCAAGAAAATCTACATTGTCAACCCAAAGCAAAACTATTGCAGAAATGTTTGAACATTTCTCAAAAAGCATGACCCCATATCATTGAAATAAAACATCTCAATAGCAAATAAATTTAAATGAAACTACAAGAGCTTAAAATATTTACATCTGTTGTGGCACTGAGGCATGCAAAATCAAATGTGTTCAGAAAAGACAAGACCCGGAAAAATCAAATCGAGGAAGCCTAAAGAGGGGGGTCCAGATGTGAATAAAGGACAAACACCACACCCCTACAATAATATAAAAAGTGGATAGTCAACAACTGAGTTGAACGAGCATTCAAAATAGATTTTTTTTAATTTATTCCACTGGACACGTATTTCGGACCTTTTAAAACCTTGTAGTAAACTAGAAAGCCCAAAACTTATTGGTTGCATACGCAGGAGTAGTGCAACCATGCGGTTTAAGTTTGTTTTCTCTTCAATGTACGTCTTTTGATTTTGAATGGGTATAACATATAGTGTGGTACACTCCAAGTATAAAGCAGGAACTTTCAATACTAAAAATTTAGTATTGAAATTTCCTGACTAAAGTAAATAGAATTGTTGACAAGAGCTTAAAATATTTGCACATGTTGTGGATATGCGTGCAGTTTTCAGCAAGGTATAACACATTTATCTGTTTCCCGGTTATAACTGTTTTAAGCGCAACAAACACAGACACCTGTTTCAATCAATAATCCATGGCCATCCAAATCGTAAATCATACTGCTTCCGACAAGAGAATTTTTTTAGGTGTATGTCATACTGTCAAATTCCAATCTTCTTCCAAAATGAAACCATATTGCTGTTGAATCCAGAAGGACGGAAATTAAAACCCCATGGAGTTTAATCATTGTATTTGCTAAGAAAAACATTCTGATTTTTGGTTTAGATCATGTACGTTAACTATACATGTAGCTTGTACTTATCACTTCAAGTTTTTTTGTATGCATGTATTATTATTGTGGTTTGATATTGACCGAAGGAAGTAACTTTGAAACACGAATAAACTCTCAATGGACCTAACCTAATTTAGGGTAGGTCGGGTACCCATTTTGTAGCCAAATAACCTTACTGTGCGCCTCTCAATAAAAAGTTTACATGGACATTTCAAAAGCACAATGGCATAAGGACGGTCAACACTGGGTCACCGAAGGGTAGTTTAGTTTATGGAATGTACTATGCAACTCGTTTTGAGTGTTAAACATACCTTCTAACAACGATCTAAAACCACATGAATTCCAGACAAATTTTGTGATTTTTATTCTTTAAAAAATTCAATTTTAACAACAGTTATTCATAAAATGTCTTGTGCAAAAAATAGACGCGTCAAATATAAGTAGTGCTGAATGCAAATCAATTTGTAGAATATGCCACTACAATACGTTACCTGACTAAGTTTACAGTTATAGTAGGTCAAGGTTGGTATAGCCTTATTAACCACACTGACCTATTGAACTCTCTTCGGTCAATATCAAACCACAATAATAGTGTGTTAGGTGTATTTATTCACGGTTTATTTGTTTGATTTATTGTTTGAGATGTGTTGTTCTGTTTTATTTTGTTTATGCTTTTGTTTTTGTTTTGTTTTTGTGGCTGTCTTTTTGGGTTTGTTTTTTTGGGAGGGGCAAGACCTTTAGATAAGTTTTTACAATAAAGATACAGTATACATTGTGTATTCTAATTTGCAAACATTTTTATTATTTTTAAAGGTGAATCTATGGTAAATCATGCAAAATCACAAGAGAAACCATTTCATGAATCTTAACATTTTCCGGACATAGTTCGTGATCGCTTTTTAATTTAGTAACACTACCAAAATGGCGTTAAAGTTGTATTTTGATTTGATGTCACAGCCTGCTAGGGCAGTTTGGATATTTATGAAGATAAATAAGATCCCATTTCAGCCAAATCCTATTGCACTAAGGAAAGGTTTGTACGACAGAATGATTAATGTATTATGTCATTCTATATATGTGTTATAAACATTGATATATGACCGTCCCAGTTTATGACCTTTGTACACCTTTCCTTAGTTTGTTATTGGGATTTAACATCCCTTTCAAATCATGATTTACAGATTAGGTCACATTGAGACAGTGTGTGCTTGTAGCAGTGCACACAGGTGGCGAATTCTAGCGCTGTCTCATTTAAAATATCGCATCACAGACTTTTAATGATACAGCTAGTGCATTTAAGTTTATAACAGTCTCCAACAATGTTAGAATAGAGGTTTAAAATGTTTTATTGTTTCATTGGGTTTTAACGTCCCTTTAACTCATGTCTAGGTCATATCGAGACGGTGTCTGCTTGTGACGGGGCACTAATGGGAACTTTATAGTGCTGTCTCACTGAAATATCACACAGTTACAGTATCCTAACACCGAGCCAATTAACCCGTCCACGGCTTGCCCAGTAATGCTAAGTAGGGAGCAAGAAGATTACCCTAATTTTAACTTATAAGGTTTGACGCGGCCCCGATCTGGAATCGAACCAGTACCTACCGGATCACGAGGCGAATGCTCTACCTCTGAGCCACCAGGCCAATGAGTGGTTTAACACACTGTCATAGCGAGATCCTTTTGATCCATGTTTGGCATAATAATGTCCTATAGAAAATTGGCCAACAAGCATCCTCTTGTTATAGGACTGCCATAGACTTATTCTTGATATATTGTAATAAAAACAATATTTTCCTGTATTTAACGTAGTCTTTTCTTTATATTATCATTAATTATCTTAGAAAACTGTTAACATATAAAATTGATTTATTAAGTATATTTCTAAAAGAAAGAAAAAAATGTTATGTTATGTTGTTTGAATACTTTAACACATTTTTTTTATATAATTTAGACTACTTGCTCTGATATTGTTTATGACTTCGAATATTTGAAATGCATATTTTGATAATTTAAACATATTTTGATTTCTGTGTTCTATTACAGGAGAGCATTACAGCGATGAATACAAGAAGATTAATCCATTTAGTCTGGTACCAGTAATAAATGACAATGGATTCATTCTTACTGAAACGTATGTTGTGCTTAGAAAACTTTGATATCTTAACCAAAATCATTATTTGATTCTTCAATCTTTTTTAGCTCACCAGAGTTTTACTGATCAATGATCTGTATCCACCATCTGTTGATCTGTGGTCTGTGATCTGTTGGTCTGTGGTCTGTGATCTGTTGGTCTGTGGTCTGTAAGCTATTTGTAATTGTTACTCCTCCAAAACTGTCATATATAGTGTCATGGAACCTTCGTATATATATTGTATCCTGCAGACTTGTAGTTGGTCCTTAACGAAACTTGTATCCATCAGATTTCCAAGATGGCTGGCATGGCATCCATCTGTGAAGTCCTACTATCACAGTACTTCTCCTCAAGAATAAAATAAAAACAAACAAGGAACACAAGACTGTCACTGTAACACTTGGTTACTCATGGAGATGGCCCTGCCTAAAACTTGAAAACATAAAACTATTTCAAGAAAGTCAATGATTATACCTCCTGATTTGATTTTGTTTTTATTGGGATTTAGCGTCCCTTTAACTCATTTAAGGTCAAATTGAGACAGTGTCTGCTTGCGACAGTGCGCACTTATTGCAACTTTATAGTGCTGTCTTACTGAAATATCACGCCACAGACACATTGACATGATACTTCACTCGGTCACATTATACTGACATCAAGCCAACCAGTCCTTCTCCTACCCATTAATGCTGTGTGTTAAGCAGGGAGCGAGAAGAGTGCCCAATTTTAATGTTTTTGGATATGGCACCACCAGGATTCAACCCGCGATCGCGGATTCTCTTCACCAGTGTACCAACACAAGGCGAGCATGCTAACCACTCGGCTTCCACGCCGGTATAAGTGCAAGGAATTTGAGACTTTCACTGTTAGCCCCAATGTGTTAAGAAGATGGTCCTACCTGAAACTTGAAAGTTTAGATATATTTTAAGTAGCTCAATGGTGGCCATCCTGTATTTAGTCCATCTGGACCAAAGGTCCAAGGTGGACTTTTCTCATACTAATCCCGTCCGTCCGTCCGTCGTCTGCCAGTCCATGCGCTGTAACCTTTCACCATTTTCGACTTCTTCTCCTAAACCACAGGACCAATTTAAACCAAACTTAGTAGGAAGTATCCCTAGGGGAAGGGGATTCAGATTTGTTCAAATGAAGGGGCTCGGCCCCCAGGGGGC
>JAUMGZ010176206.1:0-14430 GCA_032359645.1 Pododesmus macrochisma | reverse complement strand
ACTACATATACTTGTGGTCCATATGGACTATGGGTAGGAAAACTTCCGGACTGCACACGTATGTATTGCTAAATAATTGTATTGTTAAATAAAAATGTAGTTTATACGTAAAAAACCAAGACAATATTCAAAAGCCGTCAGTCCATGAACATGAGCAAACAAAAGGAAAGCATGGATGTACACAGAAAAAAGAACCAAACAATACAATTGTTTACTAAAAAATGAAACATCGTGAGCTTTTATTAAGAATATAGAAGCGAACCAAGGTGCTCGCGATTGAGTTAGCGTTTCCTGCTACACATGTGGCATCCGCCAATATGCTTCCGTATTTTTCCGGTGTATTGCAATCCCATCCATAGTAAAAAAAGAAACATATGTCACTATAAGAATCTGTCACTAATATCGTGACGAAAGAGCAAAGGAGAAAACAATTAACAGTATAGGAATAGACGCAGTAATAGTATCATAATAGAAAAGCGGTAAAGATAGTACGCCAAGTAATAAAAACCTCTGACCACATACTACATATTATTTGAAATATATTATATAAACACAGACAGACAGACAGACAGACAGACAGACAGACGGACGAACCGACGGTAATAAAAGGGGGATGTTATTCCGTTGCTTCTTGGCAATGCAGTAGAGAAATTTCTTTATCATAAGTAATGTGAATGTAATGATTAACACATGTTTAGATTTAGAGTAATTGAATGATGTGAAGCGCGATTTAAATAAAATTAGTTTTAAATAGAGCTTGTTATTTCAAATTTATTAGTTTCATAATAAAACATTTTTAATTTGTTAATTAAATTGTATTTTTATCTTCATTCCAGCTCCAGCAACAAGTAAGCAGCGTTTATTAATGAAAGAGTGGAGTGGTTTAAATGCAGTGACATTACTTTTAATGAAATAAATAATTCTTTTAATATTGACGATAAAAACTCACTTTGAAAAGAACAGATATACTATATTATGAAATTGTCTATTCATTATTTTGGAACTTATGATAAGCGATAAAAATAATACTTATTTGATATTTTAAAAATATTCAAAAAATATGTTTATGTATCAATAATGTAAAACAATATTGCATAACTTCTTATACTGTTTTGTGTAATTTAACTGGTGAGTATTGTATTTCTAGTGATTTAAAGTTTTGATTGAGTGAAACGTTTACTAACATAATGGTCATATTTGTAGAGGACTGCTCTTATCAACTGTGTGGTAAATTGGCCCATTGTGGATTGAGTGGGATCAGCTGTAAATGTAACCAAGGATGCATTGGAAATCCTATAAAGGGATGCCAAGGTGTGTATTTATTTTGATGCATTTGAAAAAAAGCAAACGAGGAATGATTTGTTTAATAGACAAAATAGGGGACATTTCACAAAAAAGAATAAATAACTGAGTGTGTAGATTATTTTTATTTAAAGCAGAAAAAGTTTTCTAATTCAATTTTCATCTTGTATCCAGATAAAACTGTGTAAAATCGTGTAATTCAAACGTTTTTATTAGATATTTTGTAAAATTCATGCAAAATTTATGTTGTGTCAACTTTCTGTTTATATGAACATTTTCTTTTTCAGCTCCGAAATATTGAAAGAAACAATAACGCAGTAGAAGTACACAGAACTTCAAACATGTAGCAGACCATGTCTGCATCATGCCTATACACATATATTAAATCTACTTGCAAATAAAATTGTATCCAGTGTTATGTTTTTACATTTATATTTACTTTTTCCACATTTTACATTTGATCATCAATGATTTGGGTGTTTTGTCCTTGTGTTATTGTTTTCTATACCGCGGTATGATTAGCATAATATAAAGGCCATATGTGATGTTGATATAAGATTTCACTTCATGTTTTGTATTTTATCTTATTTCTTCTTGCTTTGTGTATATTTGCTTAATTCGTCCCCAATTAGGCCGAAAATTTGCAGTTAAAGTTGATTTTAAAAATTGAGGTTCATTTAATTTGTGTTTGCGTAGATAGGATATGTCCGGTAACTAGTCGTGCAATTCTCAAAACCAAATTACAGCGAGGTGACTTCCAAAGTGTGTTATTTCTAGGTTTTAAAGATAGTAGAGGTGTTACATTTACGGTGAAATAGTAAATTCGAAAAACTAAGACAACATTCAAAAGCCGTTACTCCATGGACATGGGCAAGCAAAAGAAAAACGTTAGACGCACAAAGAAGAAAGAACCAAATATTCTTTTTGAAAAGAAAAAGGAAACATCACGAACTTCTAGTAAATCACTATGAATATCACTTTATGACTCAAAATCAATTAAGATAAAACAACGCTTATAAAGATACCAGATATAGGATACTCAGAACAAAGGAAATTGACAAACAACCAATAGTACAGCCAAAAAATAAAATAATAAAAAAACAATATGTCAAAATGTCAACATTATTAACGAAGAAGAAAGCATGATTTTACAATTTTAAACTTTTTGAAATAAAAATGTTCATAATGGAACACTCCATAGTATAAAAACAACAAAATTCCTTAAATATCCGAAAGACATTCAATTGCCCAGAGATCCATGAGTAGTGTTTCTAGTGAAAAAAGGGTTGCACGTAACATCATGCGAAAGGGACATATTTCCCCTTTTATTTTTCCTTTTCCAGGGGGGAATTATGTGAAATGATCTCGGGTTTCCTAGAAAGGAAAGAGAGAAAACAGCATGTTAAATTGTTTGGTCGTGAAATGGGCTGTTATATGTTTGGCTAACTACCACGATATGCTAGAAGGTGGCGATGATGTCTTCTATTCTTGTACTCCTTCTGACTACACCAAGGATCCAGTTATAGTTTTCAATAATGCAAACAACATTAAGAAAAAAGTAGATCAAGATGTATAGCCATAAGACTCAAATTTATTTCATATCAAAATACGGAATTATAAGAAAATATGAGAAATTATAAATACAGTGAAAAAAAACTGAGGATATACAACGTGTTGCTGTAGCTATGTAGAGAGTGCTACATCAAGGCTTGAAGTGACGCCATATGACGCTCTGGCGTAGCTTAACACCTTCATCTCTGTCGTTTCATACAATGAACTATCATCGTAGCCGTATAAGAGACAAGGTTTTTTTCTATTTTGACTGGGCGCAACTACGAATTGTAGGAAAGACCATTTTCCTAGTATTGTTGGTGTGTGGTTTTATCCTTAATGAACATCGTAATATCGGAATACACACGTATCCTTTGGCTTCCTGGATTTGCTTTATCTCGGCCTTGACTATTCTGTATTAATAAATTCATTTCTTCTTAAACGTCCAAGGATGACAACAACTGCATCGTAGCTAGGTCTGGAATCAGGGACGATGTTCTTTCAAACAGAGACTTAGCTTGTTATCTTATAGATATACTATTCATTGGTTACTGTCGAAAAATTCACCTTTAGTTGTCTGCATACGCTCTATGTTATCAGAAAACTTTTAATATATGATCATAATAAACGGAAGACACAAATCAGTACGCATACCCCCCCTTGTCAACAATCAAATAATTTCACGCACTTTTATATAAATAAACAAAAACACAAAAAGCCAGACCAGGCGTCCACGTAAAATGAGCGTTTACCGTTGCACCTGCGAAATCTTTGTTAATTCGGTATACGGCAACCTTACCCAAATAAAAGTTGGGCGCATGCCCAACAGACGTAATGCAAATCAAGAACACATTGGGCCGTAAAGCAAATCGAGAGCTGTGTGTCCCAGTCTTAGAATGTGACCATCCACCATGATGAGATCTATATACTTAATAATTGTTCACACTAAGTCAAAAGTTGTAGGAATGATAGCTTGGACAAAGAAAATAATAAAAGGGACCTTACTTTGCTAATGAGGAGCATCATGCTACAATTTCCATAGCAGGCAACACTCAGTCATCTAAAGACGTATATGTGCATAGAGTTCTGCTTCATGAAACCAAAAATGCGGAGATGTTTTTATCCATTAAGTTTTCCTTGTCCATCGTGTGCTTGTATCGTGTGTGCATCGTGCGTGCAACGTGTGGATCGTTTGCGTGCATCGTGCGTGTATCGTGCGTGCATCGTGCGTGTAACGTGTCGATCGTTTGCGTGCATCGTGCGTGCATCGTTCGTGCATCGTGCGTGTACCGTGCGTGTATCGTGCGTGCATCGTGTATCGTGTTGTGCTAATTTCAGCGTGCATCGTTTCATCAACAGCGTACATCGTTCCATCAACAGCATGCATCGTGTATCGTGTTTTGGTTAACCTGTGGCCGAAACGCAGTCAGCTTATCGTGTGGTAATGGCGGATACTAAGCTATCGCTTCAAAATATAATCTATATTTTTAAGGACTATACAAAAACAGAAACTGGTGTGACGCAGTTATTCAGCTAAACAATGTTTTATTTAAAAGATCAATATAAATATAGAACTATAGAATAACCTCATTTAGATGATTATCTGCATGTAAAAAGCGAAGACAGGCCAATGGCCTATACACAGTGCACTTGATCGTACATGTATAGTCCTCACGATCCAGATCATTCAAGGTTGAACGTAAATTTATCTTTGCAAACGGAATGAATGATAAACGGAATAAACGAAAGGGCTGAACGACATAAACAAACAATACGAGTGATGTTATAAACGGAATGAACGACCGAAATGAACGAAAGAAACGATGAATGGTAGAAAGGAAATTAACAAAATAAACAAACTGAACGGAAAAAACAGGAGAGAGAAACTATATTATTGGAAGCATAAGTAAATAATGGCAGTAAATAATGAAGATATATACACATATGAGAAGTATATATAAGCTACATTACTGTCAAGATCGACATCTCGCGCAAGTCTAAAGCGCGGCGAAAAAGGGTGTCTTCTATCAAGTCCGATAATTTCTATATATAGACAATCTGTATTTAAAATCAAGAATGATCTAATACTGCTAATACGAGAGATACATTTAACATGAATAACTTGGTTTTGCTATCATAAAACAAAACAAATTAAAACATGTACACATGTATATACATGTACATTAAAAAAAATTTGTATCAATAAATTAATCAATTAATTTATTAATTTTTAATTATTTAATTCAGGAACTTTTAATACTACCCTTTAGTATTGAAAGTTCCAGTTTAATAAATTAATAAATAAACAAACAAATAAATACTTGATTTTCAAACCATATCGTTTTTGTAGATATAAATCGATTTACTACTACATGTATGTTTTATGAAAAGACAAAGACAAGAATATATGTGTGTAAAGGTATACAGATGTAATAAATGCAAATATTTGCACTGGTTCATAAGAAATTGATTGTATCATATATTATGAAGACGTCTTTTTGAATATTCAGAATTTATATTTTAATGATTCTTTTAAGCAACACCAGACACCGAATTATTTGTACAGTTTTATTAAGAATACATTCTTTAAGTCGAAAATAACATATAATTATAAATTTAGGTAATAATTGCCAATACATGAAAATAGTTCGATTGAAATTTATTCTGTTTTAAAACACATGTTTTGATCAGTTATTTTGTTTTATTGTGAGTATACCTTTCTTCAACATTTTCATATCACGCTGGACTTAACTTGTTTTCAGAAGTGCAAATGCAGATTTTACTTTTGAAGTGTTGGTAAAATGAAAATTAATTTCGCAAAAAACATTGACGGGATATCATACACATACATGTATCAGCACTATGATTCTGACACTGAGACAACCATACAGTCTCTGTTTACGATTTTAGCGAAGATCGACATATTAAGTCTGCGCACTTAAACCACAAATGCAAACCACACCCGAATATCCGGGATACTGGGCAACAAGTTACGTCAATATCACACGTGGCTTTGAAAAAATAAAAAAATTAGCATTCTCTCTTTTTATGTTTTCTTAGTCTTTTAATAAAACATGTTACAGAGTTGAGTCCAAGGACCTTGACGACAGTAATAACGAAATTATGAAGAATTATTTAGTGTGATGTATACCGGAAGTGGAAGATATAAAAAAACAGTTATTGAAAAATAAAATTGAAGCAAGTGTCTACGTTTCGGACCGGTAGGCGGAGTTCTATAGAGCTTTTATAATTAAATGTTTACTGCACACTTTTTTTGTTTGGTGATATTGAGGATAGCGTGTACTCGAAGTGTTTCTGTTAAATGTGTAGGCTTTTCTGTAAGTAGGTACCCAGTTGTGTAATACACTTTTTGTGGCGTATCAACGTGGCTGTCCTCAAAGCAGCCTTCCATCTCTTCAGCAGAAAAATGAGCGATACGTTTATTTTTTTATACAGCCATGTCTGTGTCTTCAGTATCATATTCATTTTGTTTCGTAGTTTACGGCGATGTTTCTTAATATGTTTTGAACATTATTGAATACACAAATAGTAGGAAAATTCTTTATATTATGAAAATCCTTTCCTACAGATAATTGAACCTGTTCCGAAGAATAGCATGTTTAGTCTCTATAACCATATCACGAAACGTGTCGTGCACATTATTTACACCTGCGCGAACAGTGTTGGTGCAGTGATATGACATATTTGAGAGAGTGACCTCGTTTTTTTCACCTTGTGAAATTCCTGTCAATTTTGACTTCGATTTGCATGATCACTCTCTCAAGATTTATATACATGTATATATTTAGCATGAATTTTATATTGTGGTACTTTGTCTTGCCGCTCTTTTCCGCCAGCTACAGTCCCTTACATTTATAATTAAAGTGCGCCAATTCGTCTTTTAGATTGAATAAACCAGTGCCAGAGTTTATTTTACTTTGGGTTAACCGTCAATTTCACTTAATGTCAGATGGGGCCAAACAAGAAAATCCCAGTGATTGGACAGGACAAATATAGCAGCAACTTCAACCAGTGACGTACTTTTCTCTACGCAAAAACGCAGATGCGTGCACATCATTTTCCTAAAGAGAGAGAGAGGGGGTGGGGGTTACACGCATGCGGTCAAAACGCTATTAAGTTAAAATTTTAAAACACAATTGGGCTTCATGTTTCAATCGGCTAAACTATTACACTGATATAAATTGTTATGTTAGGAGAAAAGTTGATGAACTGAAATCAAGTTCTGTCATTTGTTGTTCAAGTCTAGTTTGTTTTGAAGACAGTAAAGTTTATAATATGGCAATGGCGTTCGTTATAAATGTAATTTAATAAGAATTTTACTTGGAAATATATTTGTTTTTAGTTTTACAAGGCTGGACACGGCAAATATTAAGCAAACAAGCAATTAACCCGGAGAGGTCAAATATTATTTGCTAAAATCCCTATTTGTGTCGCCCCTACCCCCACCCGGGTTCCCCGACCGGATTCTTCCCTGGACCCGCTTGGGGGCCTAGGCGACCCCTTTGCCTTGTTCATCGTGCTTGCGCATTAATTCACCTCTCGGTTAGCCACTGACATCGGAGAAGAAAAGCAAAATGGTCAGAACACGTTGCGTACATGTAGCTTTATTGTGCAAGAGTTAAAATATTAAAAGAAAAATGATGAAATGTTTGTGTAACGCTTCACGAAAATGTGATCAATGTAAGTCTCCCGTTTTATTGTCGTTATTGAAAAAAAGGACACTTTTTCAATTTGGTTACATTTGTAACTATAAAACATGATATACTGAAGTCTCGGAAATTCCTCCTTTTATGGTGAAGTGTGCATGTAGTTTTGATAAATATACATATCTTAAAGAATGGAAGGAGTTGTACTGCGATTAGTTCAGTTCGATCATCAGTTTTATACGTGTAACCAGCGTGATGAACTACATAATGTAGTGGTTAGAGCGCTCGCTTCGTGCTGGTAGATTGGTGCTAGAATCCACGGTCGTAGGATCGAATCCCGGTCTTGTCAAAACCTAAGAGTTTAAAATTAGGCAATTTTTTCGCTCCCTGCTTAGCGCCCATCATTACTCGGTAGGAGGGGACTGATTGGCTCGGTGTTAGCATGAAGTGTTCGTGTGCAGTTTCTTGTCAATGTGACTGTGGCGTGATATTCAATGAGACAGCACTATAAAGTCGCCATAAGTGCACACTGTCGCAAGCAGACACCGTCTCGATATGACCCTTTACATGAGTGAAGGGGACGCTAAACCCCATTAAACAAACAATAAACATGCAAGCCAACCTCTGTGTAATTTATGTCTCATCAATTATAATTATATGTATTTCAACCGTTAAATATTTATTTTATAATTATTATTCGAATACAAATGTGTTATATAAGTCAAAAAATTGATTATTTCTAAATTAACAATTCTTCTTTCTCAATTACAATATTGTTCAATATTAATTCAATTAACAGTAGCCGAATAAAAGAATATCTTTATCTAGAAAATATCAATACCAGTAGTACGTTAGCAATTTAAACAACAAGTAAGTAACTATTGTGAAACAAGTTCATAAAAACGTAAATTTCTAACAGATACATGTATTGAAATGTTCAATTCCTCATAAACAAATATTGATTCTTAATGATACAATAAATGTTTGAAAATTTTACTCTTGCACTTGTTATCTTCCTAAAAATCCACATATCTCATAGGTACAACAAACCTTTTTCTACTCTACTCTTATCGTATTTTTACATGTTATATTTCGTTACTTTATGGGGCCAATGGACGAACTAACGGTTAAGCGCACTATTAACGATGCATTGGCTCGATGTATTCAACATCACACGCAATGTTACAGAAAATAAGAAAATTACAACTGTCCGTGAACTCAGTGGAATTATGTAATCACACCACAAGTACGACAGCCGATATATGTTCGCAAATTTGTTAAGAAGAACATATGTTAAATTTAACAATTTCTGTTGAAGGGTTACAATATATGACGTTTTTTAGTAGGCACATATTTCTCGCGATCCTATCGTTTCCAGCGGTCAATGCCATGCATCAAGCTGTCTCAAAATAAGAAATTAACTATCGCCTCGATTTTCTTAAATTGAAGATATATATATATATGTACGCAAATTTATTAAGAAGAACATATGTAAAATTTAACAATTTCTGTTGAAGGGATAACAATATATGAAGTTTATTGATAGGCACATATTTCTCGCGATCCTATGGTTTCCAGCCAACGATACCAGCGGTCCATACCATGCATCAAGCTGTCTCAATATCAACGTAAATTTAAAAGTATCTCAGTTGCACGATGCGATCGGTTTAAGCACACGCTACCAGCGGTTATAATGCACGATTCATAACCGCGAGACGATGTTTGCGTGCAAACCGCACAATACACGATTGCAGTGGTGCGTGTCCATGGATCGTACATCGTTTCGTGTGCATGTATCGTGTGTGCATCGTTCATGTATCGTGCGTGTATTGTGTACATCGTGTGTGTGCATCGTGCGGTTGAATGGACAAGAAACACGTTTCTGGGTCTGTAGTTATACTCCTTTAAGAACAGAGTGAAAAACCTAATCAAAAGTAACCAAAAGATGAATGAAAGTAACCAAAAGATGGATGAAAGTATTTAAAAGATGAATGAAAGTAACTAAAAGATAAATGAAAGTAACTAAAAGATGAATGAAAGTAACCAAAAGATGAATGAAAGTAACCAAAAGATGAATGAAAGTAACCAAAAGATGAATGAAAGTAACTAAAAGATGAATGAAAGTAACCAAAAAATGAATGAAAGTAACCAAAAGATGAATGAAAGTAACTAAAAGATGAATGAAAGTAACCAAAAGATGAATGAAAGTAACCAAAACAGATTCAAACACCAGTATAAAGAAAAGAAACATCAAGAACAAATTGCACGACTATATCAAAACTTGCAGAACCGAGGAGTCTAGATAAAACACAACCGTCACCCTTAGTCACAAGCTGATGAAAAATTAATTTCAAAACTGTCATTACTAATAAAATTATTGTGATGTGTCACAGGTTGGGAGTAGTTTGAATACCCAACCCCTTATATAACCAAACATTAAACACACATGAAGGATAAAACAATCATTTAAATGGGCACGTTTTAAGCAGGTGGATCTTATAACTCGATAGTGTTATCAAACATAGACAGGGTCGGAGTTACAAGACAATCCTGAAAAGCACAACAAGACAGTATCATAAATTAAATTGTAAAATGCGTAACAGTTTTATGAATTATATTCAAAATATTTGACTTCATTGAACCAATAGGTGAACGAATGAAAAATCAATATGTAACTTAATGTTGTGTATGTTAAACAACGTACGCTTTTTAAATACAAATTCGCTCCGATTATTTTTAATAGAAGTTCGTAATGTTTCCTTTTTAAGTTAAAACATGTATATTTGGTTCTTTTTTCTGTGTGCGTCCCACGTTTTCCTTTTGTTACCCATGTCCATGGACTTCACGAACTCCTATTAAAAAACTAGAAGCGAAACCAGCTGCTGGCTGTATGGTAAAATAGTAAATCGAAAAACCAAGACGATATTGTAAGGCCGTAAGTCCATGGACATTGACAAACAATGAGAAAACGTTGGACGCACACAGCAAAATGAACCAAATATACATTTATTAACTAAAAATGGAAACATCACGAACTTTTATTAAAAACTAGAAGCGAAACCAGGTGCTCGCGATAAAGTAGTATTAAATTCAAAAAACCAAGACGATATTGTAAAGCCGTAAGTAGATGCCACTAAAATATATGTGGTCAATAGCTTTGGAATAACCATTTGTGGAAATAGAATAAAATGGAGAATGACCTAGCCCTTACAATTAAATGTTTTTAAGAAAGGTTCAAAAACTCAAATTATGACGTAGGAAATATATCAATAAATATATTAGAAATGCGCTTGTCACACGTCTCTACTTTATCGTGATAGCGTCAATTAACTTCCTAAATATTATATTATAGATACATGTATACCTGCATTTTAAAGTTACATAAGAAATACGTTATAGGCTAAAAATTAACAATGGCCGCATCAAACAATCCAGCAACATACATTGTACATATGCCTAAATGGTAAAACATGGTATCTCATATAGACTAAAAGAGATGCAAAATGGATGACAGTCATTAGAAAGTGACAGTAAAATATGCAATTCTACAAACATCAGCTATGCATATTAATGATATAGGGAAAAAGGTTAATAGAAATCAAAACCTACACGTCATGTACTATGTGTTTAGAGGATGAATCATCGACTTAACACGCATGTGGGACGAACACATTCCACTTTACTTCAACAACTATTTAATATGCTCATGTTATATGGAACTATGTACCAAATATAACGACATTATTATGTTCCTTATGCGAGAGAGCTTATGGAAACATTTTTTATCATTTTTTAATACTCATTTATTGCTTGTTTTCCTTTACAAAAGCTGATTAAAGGATAAAGAAATCGTGTTACCTAGGTATGAGATAATAGGATCAGCATATATGTTTCCTATATAAAACATTGATATTCAATTCGTCCAACTACAACGTTCACAAGTTAGCATCATGAGGTTCCTATTGTTTGCATCTCTTGCCGTACTCATCAGTCTTGCATTCGGTAAGTTAAGTTTTTGACTGAATCTGCAAGGCAGCTGGAAGAAACATTGCGTTAAAATACAATATTATGTATTTCGTACTAAAATTAGACCGACGGCATTTACAATTGAATTTTTAGTCAAAATGTTGTTCTGTGTATATGTTTATACATGAAAATAGATTTCAGTGTTATAATAAAATAGTAAATCGAAAAAACCAAGACGATATTCTAGGCCGTAAGTCCATGGACATTGGCAAACAATAAGAAAACGTTGGACGCACACAGAAAAATGAATCAAATATACATTTATTAACTAAAAATGGAAACATCACGAACTTCTATTAAAAAACTAGAAGCGAAACCAGCGAATAATTCATATATTATCTGAAATTATCGTCATACATATAGACTTAAACATGTTTATTGCAAGAATATATTTCTGATATTAAATGTATATGTATTGACAACAAGTGTTTAGTCAGAAAACTATCTACATTCATTTTTATAACCGAGACAATAAATATAATTTTCCTCATTTTCAGCGGCACCCAGCGACAAATTTGATGGTAAGTAAAAGAAAAAATGTATTCACAATATCGATAAACTATTCAACTTGTATGCGATAATTGCAGTTAAAACTAAGTAAGATTATACATATGAAGACATTAAAAACATAACATTCTATCAGACATCAATGTAATATGCGAGTGTTGGGGAGGGGATATTATTTAGCACAATTTATGAATATTAATTTCTTTATGAGCATACCATGTTCTCTCGACTCCAATCATAGTGATTTATACGGATCGCACATTATAACAAATGGCGTCGATACTTCTCCACTTACCCAGCATATATACCTCTTGTTTTGGTTTATTTCATGAAAAAAAATCTTGAAGCAAACTTTCAATTTCAAGTTATTTAAGTGAATGAGTTATATACTCAACGATTACCGGACAAATCTGTTATTACATTACAAGATGTGTTATAGAATAAAACAAATCGCGCTCATAGTTTATAATACCACGTATTGTTGTTTTCGTTGAGTCTCCTAACGTACTTCTAGTAAAACAGCTTTAGGTTTTTATTACTGTTTACTTAAAACTAATTAAGTTGTTCTTCAATACAGGAGAAGCAGATTCACGTGTAAAACGACGTGTTCCACCACCAAGTAAGTCTGGTTTCGAAGATTTATCTGCACTACTTCGAGCTGCTTCTCATTTTTAATCCAGTATTTTCGAGATTTGTGAGATTTTTGTGTATATTTATTTAGGAAGGATGACATACATATAGAATAAGCAATTTACGATGGAAGAAAAACTAAGCGTCTGTTTTTTAAACTGTGATTTGTTAAACTCGTTTAACTAAACCCTTTGATTTGTCAATTGTTGTTGTTTTATTGCACTTTGATGTTTCTAGGTTTTTTCCTTCTTTGTCAATTTTCCTGTTTTAGATATAACATCCTGTCATTTAGCACCTATATTTATCCTTTATGCTATGAAAATGTTCATTATTATATATCATATAGATCTATTGATATCTTTGTAAATTTAAACATATCAACGTATTTCAGATTATTGTATAAATCCTGAATATTTTCATATATTTTTCCTTTTTCAATATATTATTTGTTCATCCATCTAATAAGTATTACAGCGCAAACAATTTATATATAAATATGTCTGTATATGTATATTATCGCTACAGTGTGTTACAGTAAACATGATTGTGGAAACCGCGCTCAATGTAAAAGTGGAAAATGTGAATGTGACCCAGGAACTGTTGGTAATGCCTATGTTGGGTGCAGTAAGTGTAATTATTTTGTACAACATTAAGCCCATTGTATATTATACTATAAATTATTGTTTATCAGTTTCACATCGTAGAGTATATATCAAAAATAATGTCTCCGGTATATGACTAGTTACGATATTTTGAGAGTAAGTGATCTATGCATTATATGTTATAACATTAAAAGGCATTTACATTATTTGGCATTCATTCTCCCTTTTATTACAGAAAAAACACAATGGAATATATGTTTCGAAATTCATTGAAATTGTTCGATTCAAACCACGCTATGAAATAAATTATATTAGAAATATCAGACTTGTGTTGCTTAATGCTAACATCATTATGAACATATTTACAACACAAACGTTATACAAGGATAAACATGACATCCCAAAATCGACTAGTAAAAGTATAATTCAATTTATTAGAATAGTAAAAATTTGTTTCTGTCAAAATTAAAATCTTCAAAATTCACATCCCAACTAAACAGGTAAGTTTCATATTTTCACTTATAGCAATACAATGGACATTTCATTTTATTTATTATACATTGCATTATACATTTTTTTACTGAAATATTCAATTCAAACGTGTTATTCGAAAATTACGCGTAATGAAGTAGCACTCCTGTGTCTGTTACGTATCATATATGTATCGCGTCAATCGTTATCATCAAATTAAAGTTATCATATAACAAACTACCTTAAAGGTCTTGTTTCATTCAAGGATATTTATTTAGTAAATTATAGACGCTAAGGTGAAAGACAAAGATATATATTAATGCGTCCTTTCTATGTGTGTAATCAGCTGAACGAAACACAATGTTGGTATTAGCTATAGACTGCCATTTATTTACTTTATCTTACAGGATATACATGCCTTGACCCGGTACGTACCTTATTAAAAAAAAATAGCTTCGTGAAGACCCCTAAAGGTGAATACAATGTTGGCGATATCATAACTGTAGAATGTGTAGAAGGATATACTACTAAAGAGGTGAAAACGGTTAAATGCTGCCTACATGGTGCTGGAACAGAATGGAGAGTAAAATTTCCAGCTTGCGAACGTGAGTTGTTTGTATATACTTTCACTGAGTATTTGTGAATATCAATCATTTTAACGACATCTATTATAA